>JAJPUD010010324.1:0-63630 GCA_023553655.1 Myrmecobius fasciatus | reverse complement strand
GTCTCTCCTAGATCTATTTTCCAGGTCAGTTGTTTTTCCTATGAGATATTTCATGTTTTTCTCTATCTTTTCATTTTTTTGTTTTTGTTCGACTGATTCTTGAAGTCTTGATGAGTCATTCATTTCCAATTGTGCAATTCTAATTTTTAATGTCTTATTTTCTTCAGTTACTGTTTTTAGTTCCTTTTGCAATTGAGCAATTACATTTTTTTGTTCATTGCATTCTTTTTCCATTTTTTCTATTTTATTTTGCAGTGATCTCTTTTCGTTTCCCCATGTTTCTTCTAACTCTCTTTTAAGATTTTTTTATGCAATCTTCAAAGAAAGCCTTGTGACATGGAGACCAATTTATGTCTCTCTTTGGGACTTTTTCTGGACTTGCTTTACCTTTAGGGGCCTCAGGGTTTGAGGTCTGTTCTTCCCTCTCTCCATAAAAGTTGTCTAAGGTGAGAGCTCTTTTTGGTTTTTTATTCATTTTTTTTAAAGGTGTGAGGTCTGTTTAGGGCAAAGGTGGGACAGCTGCTTTAATTTGCCCTGGGACAGTTCTGCTGATTGAGTTATTTCAGGAACTGGGCAGTTCTGCTGATTGAGTTATTTCAGGTACTGGGCAGCTCCGCTGATTGAATTATTTCTGGTGTTGATCAGCCCTGTTGTTTGATTGATTACTTTAAGGTGCTGTGTAATGGCAGCTAGGTCCGATGCTCATCAGGGGTTCAGTGGTTCACAATCTATCCCCCTCAAAAGGCAGATCCTCCAAACCACCTGCCCACAATCAGGACAGATTGGCCCAAGAGGCCCCCAGAAGACTCCCAGGTGTGTGAAAAGCACAAAGCTCCCACTCCTGTTCCGAGTCCTGTTCCAGCTCCCTGCTCCAGCTCCCTGCCCTTGTCTCCCTGTGCTGCAGTCTGGGTTCAGTAGGCCACCCCCCTGCCCAATTAAAACAGACCTGTTTTGAGGTTCTTCCAGAGTATCTTCTTCTAGAATCGTGTTGTTCTCCAGATATTGTGGATTTTTTTGCTTCAGAATCAGTCTAGAGGCTTCATATTTTGTTGGTTTGAGGGGAGGTTTGAGGGGGTTACAGAGACTCCTGTCTGATCTCTGCCACCATGGCTCCACCCCCGGGAGGAAGTGACTCTCTTTTTTGTTAATAAAAATGTTTAGAGATATACAATTTCTCCTAAGGATTGTTTTGGTATTTTGTCTTGTTATTGTCTTCAATGGAATTATCACTTGTTTCTATGTTTCTTCTTTGATCTACCAATCTCTTAGGGTTATGTTCTTTAGTCTTTCCTTCATTTTAATCCATTTTTATTTTTATTATTATTATTTTTTTTATTTTTTTTATTTTATTTGCAAAACATATGTATGGGTAATTCTTCAACATTAACCCTTACATAGCTTTCTGTTACAAATTTTTCCCCCCTATTCCCCACCCCTCCCCTAGATGGCAGGATATCCAATACATGTTAATTATGTTAAAATACTTGACAAATCGAATATATGAATACATATCTCCACACCTATTAATGTTGTGCAAGAAAAACATATCTACATGAAAGACATATCAGATAAAGGAAACACAATGTAAGCAAACATCAATCGAGAGTATGAGAATGTTATATTGTGGTTCACATTTCACATCCCTCTCTCTGGGTGTATATGGCTTTCTACAGTGAACAATTGGAAGTGGTTTGAAACATTTCATTGTTGAAGAGAGCCATGTCCATCAGAACTGATTGTCATATAGTATTGCAGTTGCCGTATATAATGATCTCCTGGTTCTGCTCATTTCACTCAGCATCAGTTCATGTAAGTCTCTCCAGGCCTTTCTGAAATCGTGCTGCTGGTCATTTCTTACAGAACAATAATATTCCATAATATTCATATACCATAATTTATTCAGCCATTCTCCAATTGAAGGGCATCTATTCAGTTTCCAGTTTCTAGCCACTACAAAAAGGACTGCCACAAACATTCTTGCACATGTGGGTCCCTTTCCTTCCTTTATGATTTCTTTGGGATATAAGCCCAATAGAAATGCTGCTGGGTCAAAGGGTATGCACAGTTTGATAACTTTTTGAGCATAGCTTCAAATTGCTCTCCAGAATGGCTGGATCCGTTCACAGCTCCACCAACAATGCATCAGTGTCCCAGCCTTCCCACATCCCCTCCAACATTCATCATTAACTTTTCCTGTCATTTTAGCCAATCTGACAGGTGTGTAGTGGTACCTCAGGGTTGTCTTAATTTGCATTTCTCTGATCAATAGTGATTTGGAGAACCTTTTCATATGACTACAAATAGTTTTAATTTCATCCTCTGAAAATTGTCTATTCATATCCTTTGACCATTTATCACTAATCCATTTTTCAATGACACTTTTAATATAATTTTATTGAAATTATCAGCTGTAGATATATAAAATATTTCTGCTTTATTGACCTCGTTTTTGAGGTTTTAAGTTCTAAGAAATGATATATTTTAGTAAAAGTGCTATGTACAGCTGAAAAATATGAACTCTCATTTCTCCTTCCATTCAGGAAGTACTAAAGATTTATCAAAACTAATTTTTCTAAAATTTTATTTAGGTTCTTAACTTCTTTTTTATTTAATTTTTTTGGTTAAATTTATCTTGGGTTGATGGAGTAAGTTGAAATCTTCCATTATTATAGTCACACTATTTCTCTATGTAATTAATTTAGTTCATCCTTCATGTTTTCCTTGACTTTTTGTGTGTTGTTTCTTCCACAAAATAGAAGCCCTTTATCTTTCTTTTTTTAGTGCCTGTATCCTTAGCAATTAGCAAAATGTCTGACACACCATAAATACTTATAATATGCTTGTTTCCTTCCATCTATCTAACTTCCTTTCTTCTTTTCTTCCTTCCTTCTTGCCTGCCTGCTTTCCCTGGTAGTGCATTTTCCCCTAAGTTTCAGAGGTAGAACTTTTAACCTGGACAACTTGAGTTCAAATCCAGTTTCAGACACACACTAGCCCTGTAACCCTGGGCAACTCACTCAACCCAGTTTACCTCAGTTTCCTAATCTGTAAAATGAGCTAGAGAAGGAAGTGGCAAACCACTTCAATATGTCAGCTAAGAATCCCCCCCCAACAAAAAAATGGGATCACAAATGGTTGACATAACTAAAATGATTCAATAACAACAGAAAAATTAAATGGCTTCACTGAGAAATTTATTGGTCATTCAAAATATGTAAGAAACCTTTGTAATTACTGATTAAACTCTAAGGCATAAAGAAACTTTTAAAAGTAATAAAGAAAAACATAAATTTTAAACTACTTTTCCGGGCTGTAACACATTAAAATAGTGTTTAATGTGGGAAGTTTGACCAAAGATGCAGACATAAGTGAAGACTAATATTTGCATAAGAATTGTTAGCTTAAAGACCAAACTATATAATTTTATTGACTAGAGACCAATAAAATTATATTAAATATAATGAAAATTATAATACAACATATCGAACTTGTGGGTTGCAAAAAAGGCAAAGTTATTTCCCTGGATGCTTGTTAAAAAATAGTGATAAACAAGTTTTTCACTTTTTTAAAAACTGAAAATCAAGCAATTTAATGTGCCTCAAAAAAGTACAAGTGAATAAAGTACTAAAGAAAAAGAAGAAATTATAGGGTGGTTTTAAAAGCATAAAATCATAAATTAATAAAACAAAGAAGTGCTTGTGACAGAACAATGAAACAAATAAGCTATTAGTTAATGTAAACAAAAAAGAAGTGAAGAGAAATCCAAATAAACACTATTAGAAATGAGAACGGTGCAATCACAGTGAGTAATGAAGAAACAAAAGAAGTTATTAGAGAATGTTGTATACTGTTGAACACCAACAAAAATAAGAATACTAAAGAAGTGGATTAATTCCTTTTAAAGCTAAAAAGTGTTTAACTTTGCAAAATAAGAAATAGATAACTTAAATGAAGCAATTAATAGGAAAAATAAAAGGCCCTCATTGAACTGCTACATTTAATGAAATGAAATGAATCACTGAGGACACTAATTATCTCTATACTATGTCCTAAGGCACTGTTGGGGGAGGGGAAGTAGGATTTGCTCCAGTCATACTGGAAATCAATTTTGAATTATGTCCCCAAAGTCATTAAATTCTGAAACTCAGCAGTGTTACCAAAAGGACATATATGGACAAAGCACTTCTAACAGTGTTTTTTGTTGTAGCAAAGAACTGGAAGTGAAAGAGGTGCTTATCAATCAACTGGGGAAAATTGGAGAAATTATAGTACATGAATGCAATGAATTATTATTGTACTGGAAAAAATGATGAAAGGTATAGTTTCAGAATAACCAGAGAAGGCTTCAACGAACTGAGTCAAAGGAAGTGAGCAGAATCCAGAGAACATTTTATACAATAATAACATTATTTTTAAAAATAAACTTTAAAAGACGTGAGGATTCTGATCAATGTTAATACCAACTACAGTTTCAAATGACTTATAAGGGCGTAGAAGTAATAAGCTCAAGATGAAGTATTTTTTGATGTGTTCAATGTGCAAATTTATTTAATTCCAAGATGCATACTGGCTACAAGATTTTTATTTTCATTTTAAATTCAGGATGGGGAGGCTAACAAGGTTCCCTTTCCCCCACCTCTGCCAAAAAGAAAAAAAGAAAGAAATAGAATAGAGGATTCTTAAAGCATTTTAAAATGAGACTAGAAAGATCAGAGGAAGACAAGACAACCTGGATAGCTTTGAAATTACATGTTCAATTTGTTAGATACTTAGGTAATGGCAGGAGGCTAATGTAATTTGGAGAACTTGTCATGCAAGAGTCATATTCCCTGATTTGGAGTATGCATAGACACTATGTATCTAGTTCTGATTTGTAATTTTTCTAATGAAGTTATCGACTGAATTGGTTACATAATTAAAATATTGCTATACTGAGGCATATATCCAAAATCTAGTCCCAGGTTAGTCTTTTTTCCTGCTTAGCAGTATTTTGGCAAGCTTTTTCCATTGGAAGCTGACACATGGACTTTGAATACAGACTTCTGTTCTTTGCCTCTTTGCATTTCAGTAAAGATGTTGGAAATAGCTCTTGTTTTCTGAGCTTCAAAAGATCAGGAGAGCAAACCACTAGAGTAGAGGAGCTGAAGTCTATGTATGAATTTGTCAGGAAATGATGAGGATTGAAATCCTGAGCAACCCAATCACAGCAATAGCAGAAAAACAGACTCATCTAGCCATACATCAGGCCACATTTGGAAATGAGTTTGATGGAGTGAATATAAAAAGCACCCTGTGCTTGAGCCCATTCTCCAAAGGGAGCAACATGGCATATAAGAGAGTTGACCCTTGTTATATTTTTGTAGCAAATATCTCTTTGCAAAAGTTCATTGTAGTAAATTGGTTAAATGGAACTGAAATACTGATAGAGCATACTGGAACAAGGAAGGGCGTGGGTGGATAGAGATATGCCTCAAACTCTGAGGGAGAGACAAAATATTTTATCTCTAAAAGAATGAGAAAAGTCTTTATGACACTTAAAAGAAAAAAAAGCTGTGTGTAAAAAGTATATTGTTTTGTTTACAATCCTCTTTCATGTTTAACTTTGAATATGGAAATCCTTATTTTATTTGTTGTTAAGTTCAGGGTAAAATGAATTTAAATGATTCCATTTATCTTAAAAATATAGTAATAACATCTACAGTCTTTATGGAAATGGTTATTAATGATGGGGCTATACATGCACATTTTTTCCATTTCTTTTGTTGTTCCTTTTTTATTTTATATTTATGTGATTTTATTTCTGTGTATGTCTATAGTAATCATTAAAAGTTGCTGTGTCTGATTCTTTGTGATCAAATTTAAGATTTTCTTCACAAAGATACTGGAGTGGTTTATCATTTCTTTATTGTTTTTCAGGTGAGGAAACAGGCAAAGTAGGTTAAGTAAGTTGCCCAGGGTCACAAAGTGTTGGAAGGCAGATCTGAACTCAGAAAAATGAATCTTCCTCATTCCAGGTACTTCACTCTCTCCATTGCATCACTTAGCTTCCCAGAACTTTAGAAGAAAAGAAATACAATTCTCCAGTATGACTTTGACTGACTACTTTGGCAATAGAAATCAATTGAAAAGCACCTCTAATAAAACACTTAGAGAAAAAATGGGGGTGGGGGATTGATTGTCACCGGGAGCTTAGTAATTTGAACTTGAAAATGTTATAAATTGCCCACTTTCCTGTCCCCAGCTGATTTCATGTCCACTTCATTTCTGATTATTTTTCTTTTGAAGTAAATTCAGGCTACATTCCTCACAATTTTCTATAGCTGTCTAAGCCCCCCAGGTAACATTTTACTTTCTAACCCATTACAGCTGCATATTTGATCAATAGTTATTTAGAGATGGGATTAGGAGGCTCTGTGGCATGGTGGCTAAAACCTAAGAAGAATGAAATATTTTTATCTATTTCTCCCATGTTGAAAAAGTAAGATATTTGCTTTCCTTTGAACAACACTAAAGCTTGCCTGTGAAGCTTACCAGTTTTAGAACTGGGAGAGGGGGAGTTTGCATATTAAAGAGAAAATTATTTTACATAATTGGCAGAAAAGGTAAGAATTTTCTTCCTATCAGCTCTGAGAGCTAAATATATGTTGGAGATGGGGATATGGATCCCAAGAATCACAGAATCTCAGAGTTAGTAAAGTTCTCAGTGTCCCAGTTTTCCCACATCCCCTCCAACAGTTATCATTATCATTTCCTGTCATTTTAACCAATCTGACAGGTGTGTAGTGGTATCTCAGAGTTGTCTTAATTTGCATTTCTCTGATCAATAGTGACTTGGAGCACCTTTTCATGTGACTGGAAATAGTTTCAATTTCTTCATCTGAAAATTGTCTGTTCATATCTTTTGGCCATTTATCAATTGGTGAATGGCTTGAATTCTTATATATTTGAGTCAATTCTCTATATATTTTAGAAATGAGGCCTTTATCAGAACCTTTGGATGTAAAAAATTTTCCCAGTTTACTGCTACCCTTCTAATCTTGTCTGCATTCCGTTTGTTTCTACAAAAAGTTTTTAACTTGTTATAGTCAAACTTATCTATTTTGTGATTAATGATGACCTCTAGTTCTTCTTTGGTCACAAATTCCTTCCCCCTCCACAGGGCTGAGAGGTAAACCATCCTACATTGTTCTAATTTGTTTATAATATCATTCTTTATGCCTAGATCATGAATCCATTTTGACCTTATCTTGGTATATGTTGTTAGGTGTGGGTCAATGCCTAATTTCTTCCATACTAGTTTCCAACTATCCCAGCAGTTTTTGTCAAAAAGTGAGTTTTTATCCCAAAAACTGGGGTCTTTGGGTTTATCAAATACTAGATTACTATTGTCATTGAGTATTTTGTCCTGTGAACCTAACCTATTCCACTGATCCACTACTCTATTTCCTATCCAGTACCAAATGCTTTTGGTGACCACTGCTTTATAATATAGTTTTAGATCTGGTACAGCTAGGCCACCCTCATTTGCATTTTTTTCATTAATTCCTGTGAAATTCTTGACCTTTTGTTTTTCCAGATGAATTTTGTTCTTATTTTTTCTAGTTCAGTTAAATAATCTCTTGGGAGTTTGATTGGTATAGCACTAAATAGATAGATTAGTTTAGGTAGTATTGCCATCTTTATTATATTTGCTCGACCTATCCAAGAGCACTTGATGTTTTTCCAATTGTTTAGATCTGACTTTATTTGTGTGGAGAGTGTTTTGTAGTTTTGCTCATATAGATCCTGACTTTCCCTTGGCAGATATATTCCCAAATATTTTATACTATCTATAGTTATTTTGAATGGAATTTCTCTTTGTATCTCTTGCTGTTGCATTTTGTTGGTGATGTATAAAAATGCTGATGATTTATGTGGATTTATTCTGTATCCTGCAACTTTGCTAAAGTTGTGGATTAATTCTAATAGTTTTTTAGTTGATTCTCTAGGGTTCTCTAAGTAGACCATCATATCATCTGCAAAGAGTGATAATTTGGTTTCCTCATGACCTACTCTAATTCCTTTAATTGCTTTTTCTTGTCTTATTGCCAAGGCTAGCATTTCTAATACAATATTGAATAGTAATGGTGATAGTGGGCAACCTTGTTTCACCCCTGATCTTATTGGGAATGGTTCCAGTTTATCACCATTACATATGATGCTAGCTGATGGTTGTAAATAAATGCTACCGACTATTTTAAGGAAAAGTCCATTAATCCCTATACTCTCTAAAGTTTTTAATAGGAATGGATGTTGGATTTTATCAAATGCTTTTTCTGCATCTATTGAGATTATCATATGTTTTTTTTGTTAATTTGGTTATTCATACAGTCAATTATGTTAATAGTTTTCCTAATATTGAACCATCCCTGCATTCCTGGTATAAATCCTACTTGGTCATCGTGTATTATTCTGGGAAGGATTTTCTGTAATCTCTTTGCTAATATTTCATTTAAGATTTTTGCATCAATATTCATTAAGGAGATTGGTCTATAATTTTCTTTCTCTGTTTTTGTTTTACCTGCTTTAGGTATCAGTACCATGTCTGTATCATAAAAGGAGTTTGGTAGGAGTCCTTCATTCCCTATTTTTTCAAATACTTTATATAATATTGGAGTTAATTGTTCTTTAAATGTTTGGTAGAATTCACATGTAAATCCATCTGGTCTTGGGCATTTTTTCTTAGGGAGTTGATTAATGACTTGTTCTATTTCTTTTTCTGAAATGGGACTATTTAAGTAATTTATTTCCTCTTCTGTTAATCTGGGCAATCTATATTTTTGTAGATATTCCTCCATTTCACTTAGGTTATCAAATTTATTGGCATACAGTTGGGCAAAGTAAATCCTGATTATTGGTCTAATTTCCTCTTCATTGGTGGAAAGTTCTCCCTTTTCATTTTTGAGACTAACAATTTGATTTTCCTCTTTCCTTTTTCTAATTAAATTAACTAGAGGTTTATCTATTTTGTTGGTTTTTTCATAAAAGCAACTTTTAGTTTTATTTATTAACTCAATAGATTTTTTACTTTCAATTTTACTAATCTCTCCTTTTATTTTTAGGATTTCAAGTTTGGTATTTGATTGGGGGTTTTAATTTGTTCTTTCTCTAGCTTTTTTAGTTGCAAGCCCAATTCATTGATTTTCTCTTTCTCTATTTTATGCAAATAATCATCTAGAGATATAAAATTTCCCCTTATTACCGCTTTGGCTGCATCCCACAAATTTTGGTATGTTGTCTCATTATTGTCATTCTCTTGGATGAAATTAGTAATTGTGTCTGTAATTTGCTGTTTCACCCATTCATTCTTTAGGATAAAATTATTTAGTTTCCAATTGGTTTTTGGTCTATTTTCTCCTGGCCTTATATTGCATGTGATTTTTATTCTGTCATGATCTGAAAAAAAACATTTATTATTTCTGCCTTCCTGCATTTGATTTTGAGGTTTTTGTGTCCTAACACATGGTCAATTTTTGTATAAGTTCCATGGACTGCTGAGAAAAAAGTAAACTCCTTTCTGTCTCCATTTAATTTCCTCCAAAGATCTATCATACCTAACTTTTCTAACATTTTGTTTACCTCCATAACTTCTTTCTTATTTACTTTGTGGTTTGATTTATCAAGTTCTGAGAGAGGGAGGTTGAGATCCCCCACTATTATAGTTTTGCTGTCTATTTCTTCTTGCATCTCTCTGAACTTTTCCTCTAGGAATTTCCATGCTATACCACTTGGTGCATATATGTTTAGTATTGATATTGCTTCATTATCTATGGTACCTTTAGGAAGATATGATTTCCTTCTTTGTCCCTTTTAATTAAGTCTATCTTTGCTTTTACTTGGTCTGAGATCAGGATTGCTACCCCTGCTTTTTTTTGTTCACCTGAAGCATAATAGATTCTGCTCCAGCCTTTTACCTTCACCCTGTATGTATCTCTATGTTTTAGATGTGTTTCTTGTATACAACATATTGTTGGATTCTGGCTTTTAATCTAGTCTGCTATCTGCTTCTGCTTTAAGGGAGAGTTCATTCCATTCACATTCACAGTTAAAATAACTAATTCTGTATTTCCTGCCATCTTATTTACCCTAGCTTATGCTTTTCTCTTTCTTATCCCCTTTCCCTCCTTCCTACTATTTTGCTTTTGATAACCACTTCCCTCAAACAATCCTTCCCGTTTAGAGCCTCACCCACCCCTTTTTTCCCCCTTTCCCTCCTGTTTCCTTTTAAGTAGGTCTATTATTCCCTCAGAGCCAAATCAGATGAGATGGAGATTAACCCAATTCTCATTCCCCTCTCTTTTTTCCCCTCAATCATTATAGGTTTTCTTTGCCTCTACATGTGATGTAATTTCCCTTATTTTTCCTCCTTTTCCTCTTCTTCCAGTGTTATCCCTTTTCTACCTCTAATTTCTTTTTCAGTTTATCATATCATAATAATCATAAAATCACAGTAATCCTATCATAATCATAATGTAATAATAGATTCATAAAATCAACCCTCATTGTATAAGTATCTATAACATAAATATAGTTCTCAAGAGTTTTTTTTTCTTGTTACCTTTTTATGTTTCTCTTGTGTTCTGTGTTTGTAGATCAAATTTTTTGTTCAGTTCTGGTCTTTTCAGTAGAAATAGGTGAAATTCTCCTATATCATTGAAAGACCATCTTCTTCCCTGGAAGATAATGCTCATTCTAGCTGGGTAACTTATTCTTGGCTGTAATCCAAGTTCCTTTGTCCTTCGGAATATCTGATTCCAGGCCCTTCGATCCTTCAAAGTAGAAGCTGCTAGGTCCTGTGTGATCCTAATTGTGGCTCCCCAATATTTAAATCGTTTCTTTCTGGCTTCTGGTAATATCTTTTCCTTGGTGTGATACTTCTGGAATTTAGCCACGATATTTCTGGGGAATTTAATTTTTGGGTTTCTTTGAGGAGGTGATCGGTGGATTGTTTCAAGGAGTATTTTGCTTTCTGGGTCTAAAATATCAGGGCAGTTTTCTTTTATGATTTCCTGGAAGATAGTGTCTAGGTTCTTTTTTTCATCATGGCTTTCAGGAATCCCTATAATCCTTAGATTGTCTCTCCTAGATCTATTTTCCAGGTCAGTTGTTTTTCCTAGGAGATATTTCATGTTTTTCTCCATCTTTTCATTTTTTTGTTTTTGTTTTACTGATTCTTGAAGTCTTGATGAGTCATTCATTTCCAATTGTTCGATTCTAATTTTTAACGTCTTATTTTCTTCAGTTACTGTTTTTAGTTCCTTTTGCAATTGACCAATTACATTTTTTTTGTTCATTGCATTCTTTTTCCATTTTTTCTATTTTATTTTGCAGTGATCTCATTTCGTTTCCCCATGTTTCTTCTAACTCTCTTTTAAGATCCTTTATGTAATCTTCAAAGAAAGCCTCGTGACATGGAGACAAGTTTATGTCTTTCTTTGGGGCTTTTTCTGGAGTTGCTTTATCTTTAGGGGCCTCAGGATTTGAGGTCTGTTCTTCCCTCTCTCCATAAAAGTTGTCTATGGTGAGAGCTCTTTTTGGTTTTTTATTCATTTTTTTAAAGGTGTGAGGTCTGTTCAAGGCAAAGATGGGACAGCTGCTTTAATTTGCCCTGGGGCAGTTCTGCTGATTGAGTTATTTCAGGAACTGGGCAGTTCTGCTGATTGAATTATGTCAGGTGCTGGGAAGTTCTGCTTTAGTTCACTCTGGGGCAGTTCTGCTGATTGAATTATTTCAGGTACTGGGCAGTTCTGCTGATTGAATTATTTCTGGTGCTGATCAGTCCTGTTGATTGATTGATCGCCCTAGGGTGCTTTGTAATGGCAGCTAAGTCCAATGCTCATCAGGGGTTCATTGGTTCACAATCTACCCCCCACAAAAGGCAGACCCTCCAAACCACCTGCCCACAATCAGGACAGATTGGCACAAGAGGCCCCCAGAAGGCTCCCAGGTGTGTGAAAAGCACAACGCTCCCACTCCTGTTCCGAGTCCTGTTCCAGCTCCCTGCCCTTGTCTCCCTGTGCTGCAGTCTGGGTTCAGCAGACCACCCCCCTTCCCAATTAAAACAGACCTGTTTTGAAGTTCTTCCAGAGTATCTTCTTCTAGAATCGTGTTGTCCTCCAGATATTGTGGATTTTTTTTTTGCTTCAAAATCAGTCTAGAGGCTTCATATGTTGTTGGTTTGAGGGAAGGTTCATCTCCTATCCTTCCTTCCCCCTTCTCTTAGTATGGCTTTTTTTTAACCTGCCCCACCCACTGCCTATCCTCTATCACCCCTTCCCCCCTTATCTTACCTTTTTTCCTAGTGTTTCTGCCTTCCATTTGATCCTGTCCCTCCTTTTCTTTCCTCTTTCTCCTCCTACTTCTTTATACAGTTAGATAAATTTCTTTGCCAAGCTGAATGATTAAGTTATTCTCTATTAGAGCCCAAACTGATGAGATCAAGCTTCAGACAATGCTCATCCCCCTCCCTTATTTCCCTTGATTGTAATAGGTTTTTATGCCTTAAGGTGGTTTAATTTGTTTCATTACATCTCCCCTTTCCTGTTTCCAGTACAGGCCTTTTTCCATACCTTAATGTCTTTTTTAAAATATCATCACATCAGAGTCCTTTCACCTTTCCTGTCCATGTGATGCCCCCTCTGCCTACCCCAGTAACAGATACAGTCCTCAAGAGTTATAGATACCATTTTCCCATGTAGGGATGTAAACATTTTAGTCTTTAAATAATATATATTGTTTCCCTGTTTCCCTGTGTTTGTAGATAAAATTTTCAGTTTTGTTCTTTTTTTTTCAATAGAAATGTTGAAAGTTTCTGACTTCATTGAAGATCCATTGCCTCCCTTGAAAGATGATACTGAGTCTTGCTGGGTAAGCTGTAACCCTAGATCCTTTGCAAAATTTGAAAAGCCATCCAAAATGTTAACAGGAACTTCTTGTGTCCAACTTGTATCAGAGCTTTCCAGCTTATATTTGTCTGATCAGACACAGTTGGACACACTGGAACTCAGCTCTAACATAGTGATATCATTTTGGATTTCTTTGAAAACAAAAGACAACAAATGACTGTTTCCTAAGTTTTTCAGAACTCACTCTCTGCAGTGTTTTTAAGCATTCCAGATAAGCAAAAAGTAATCTCTCCAATTCATGCAACTGAGGACTCCTGAGTCTTTCCATATACCCTGAAATTAAAATTACACGTTGTCTCCCATAATTAGAGAATGAGTTCCTTGAGGATGAGAACTATCTAGATTTTTTCTTTTTCTCCTTAACATTTTGCACAGTCTTTGAAATATTATTTAGTGCTTAATTCATTTATTCATTTATTTGAAGACATCTAATCTTAACTCTTCCTTTTGTGGGTGAGGAAAATGAGGCCCAAAGAAGTTGAATGATTTGCCTCCCCAAAATCCGACAAGTAATAAGCGGAGCCAAAATGTTCTCATGGATTCTCTGATTCTAAGCCAGTCCAGAACCCAGATCTCATGATTCCTTCCCTGATGTTTTATACACCATATCATACTGGAGAAATATTGTCATCATTTTATGATAAACCATCAAGTTTGGTCAATTGCTCTTCCTAATTGCTCTTATCTATGTCTTCCTCTTTCATGACATTTTTTTAGTTCTATTCCTTAGTGCCGCAGGCTTGGATCATTGCAACAACTATCTAACTGGTATTACTAATTCCAGAAGTAATCTTGATAAAATATAAAACTCATATAATTATTCTGCTAAAAAAACCCAACAGCTATCCATTTATAGAAAATCATTCTAAAAATCTAATCTTGACATTTAATACCTTCTACAATCTGGTCCCAGAACACTCAGAGGCAGATAGAGAAACTTGGATCTAAAATCAAGAAGATGTCAGTTCAAATCCAGTCTCAGCCACTTACCAGTTATGTGACAATAGAGAAATCATTTAACCACAGTGTACCTTAGCTTCCTCAATTGTAAAATGGGGCTCATAATAATACCTGCCTCATGGGCTTGTGGTTAGGATCCAATGAAATAATATTTGTAAAGTAATTGACATACATTGAGTAGACACTTGATATTTCCCCCCTTTCAACGTTTATCTTTCCTTAATTTGAAGCATTTTAGTTGGTCTGAGAGCAAACATGCTGCTTTCATCACCGAGACTGTCCTTCCTCCTTCCTTGCCTTCCCCTCTTTCCATCCTTCCTACCGGTGGCTTCTCCTGCCAGCCACCAATCTTGGCTAAATAGGTACTATTCTTCAGAGATCAGAATAAGTACCATGTACTCTCTGAAGTCTCTTATTACTGATCCAATCCTTCCATATCCCTCCCTTTTCTGAAACTCTTGCATGCAGACTATCACTTAACAAGCAGTATTCCCTGACTGACCTATTATCACTGTTTTAGTGCTTCTGGGTTGATTCTTTGTCCTCTAGATAGACAAGCTGTCCAAGAGTGGGCATCAATTGTTGAATTTCTCTATGTCTTTCACAGCATCTAGCAGAGGTCTTGGCATATAATCTATGGGGAAAGAATTGTTTGCTTGTCTGCAGGACTATGGGACCTTTAAATTTTACCTATTGTGAGTGATGGTAACGGAAACAGTCTAAGACAGGTAGCCTATCCCCAGTGTGACCTCTTTTCCAAATGGTAGAAAGACCTTTTTTAAAAAATTATAGTTTTTCATTTTCAAAATATATACATAGATAATTTTTGAAATTCACCCCTACAAAACCCTGTATTCTAATTTTTCCCTGCCTTCCCCTCACTCTTCTCCCCCAATTGGCAAGTGATCCAATATATGTTAAATATGTGCAATTCCTCTCTATATAAGAAAAACCCTTTTTAATGGAGTTTCTGCAGGCACTATATAAAATATGGTCATCTCCCTAATGATTAATAAAGCTTAAGGTGTTCTCCTTTTATGTGATATTTACATCCATGTCCCCTGACTGACTTCTAAAGACAAACACATGGGTAGGAGTTTTTTAACTAAGATTTTGAGGGGATGGAGATATACAGAATTCCCAAAGCCTAGGATTTGGGGATTAAAAGATTCATTTCAGCAGTTGGTAAAGGGAGGATATCCTCTGGCACCATAAACACAAATCTGTATAAATATATAGAGAAAGACAGGGAGAAGAGATACAAAGAAAGGACAGAAAATCAGTCTCAAAGTGAAAGACAATAAGAGACCACATTCAGAAGACTATGGGATTTGGGATCCTTGGAACTTCTCAAAATATTCCCCAGAGCCATTTACAATCCTCTAAATCTAACCCATGGCCAGAAGATGAAGGAACTTGCAGGATATGGATAAGGTTGACCATTTGCAGAATTTAGAACCAGAATAGACTCATTCAGATCAATTCTTCATTTTAGAAATGGAGAAACCAAGGCCCAGAGAGGTTAAATAATTTGGGTGAAGACCAACAGTAGTCAGAAAAGAGCCAGAATTTGAACCCAAGTGATCCAGTATTTCTACCTGGTGCACTGATTTTTCTTGGTGACTACATTTCTGACCTTCTTCGTGGTATGCCCTTCATCATTTCATGTAATTTAACAGCATCAGTTCATGTAAGTCTCTCAAGGTCTCTCTGAAATCATGCCCATACCTTGGTCAGCACTACCTTGGCTCCCAGAGTAATCAATTTTTGTCCCAGGAGCCTAAAGTCTATCTCCTTCTCTTTGGGTACTTCCTTGTGAATGGTATTCCCAGAAGTGTAAAGCCAAACACTTCCTGAAAAAGCTGTACTTTGGTGTCTCTGACATGGCCAAGAGCTGGGACTTATAGAAAGCTCTGAGGAAGAACTGGCAGATTACCTTATTTATATTTACTGAGAGCCACTCTTCTCTCAACTTTTATTTCCTACAACTCAGTTGTGGGCTTTCAAGGAATACAATGAAAGATATATATAGATGTATAGATATGTATATATGTATACACATATATTAACTTCTAATGAGATATACACATACACATGCATATACATACACACTTATATATGTATGTATATACACACATATATTTGTGTATATACATATATGTATACATGTGTACATATATATATGTGTGTATATATATACACACACACTTATACACACATGCACACACGGAGACCTCCCATGCATTTCTCTGGCCTGAAATTTATTTAATAGAGCTATTTCTGAAGGGCTAAATACCCCTTCTTGATTTTCTTAAACCCTTCTTTTTCTTCTGATTGAACTCATCCCTTGGACTCTGCCAATACCATGTAATACAAAGCTTTGATTGATGGTAGACGTGGAAGCTCTACTCCATGCTGGACTGTTTCAGGCATCTCCATAATTGTTCTACCCCTGACCCAACCACTACTTCTACCACCAGACATTAGAAAGCAGACATTCTCTATTTTTCACAGATGAATAAACTGAGGGACAATTAAAGGCAATGGTCAAGGAAAGTGGCAGAATGTCTGATTACATGAGAGGAGTTGTCTGTCTGCATTACTGCAATTGTCTACTGCTTGGTCTTTCTGCCACAAGTCTCTCCCTACTCCAGATTATCCTCTACTTAGCTTCTAAAATGATCTTCTAGAACTATAGGTCTTGCTATGGGGTGTTCTTTTTGTCACAGGGGACTAGAAAACCAATAAGTCTTTAAAACTCCTCAAAAACTTTCCAATGGTGAAATTTCAAAGATTCTGATGTAAAGAGGAAGAATTATTTCTTTTTAATTTTTTTTTATTTTCAAAATATATGCATGGATAATTTTCAACATTTACCCTTATGAAACCTTGGGTTCTAATTTTTTCTCTTCCTTCTTCCAGTCCCTCCCCTAGATAACAAGTGATTGGATATATGGTAAACATATGCAATTCTTTCCACAATATTTCCACATATCATGCTGCACAAGAAAAATCAGATCAAAAAGGAAAAAAATGAGAGAGAAAACAAAATGCAAGCAAACAATAACAAAAAGAGTGAAAATACTATGTAGTGGTCCACATTCAGTTCCCAATGTTGTCTCTCTGGGTGCAGATGGCTCTCTTCATCACAAGACCATTGGAAGTGGCCTGAATCATCTCATTGTTGATGAGAGCCATGTCCACCAGAATTGATCAGCATATAATCATTAAGCTGTGTATAATGATCTCCTGGTTCTGCTCATTTCATTTAGCATCAGTTCATGTAAGTCTCTCCAATCCTCTCTGAAATCATCCTACTGATCATTTCTTATAGAAAAATAATATTCCATAACATTCATATACAATAACTTATTCAGCCATTCCCCAACTGATGGGCATCCACTCCGTTTCCAGTTTCTTGCCACCACAAAAAAAGGGCTGCCACAAACATTTTTGCACATGTGGGTCCCTTTCAGAGAGGGAGTGTTATTGACAATGGTTCTTAGAACTCTTGAAATTACATCAAATAGGAAATTACATATTCTGCCTATATTTTTCTGACATGAGTAAATCTCTTCTCCAGTCTGGGTCTCACTTGTTCTGCCCAGTTGTTCCTTTGCCTATATTCTAATCATCTTCCCAGTTATTATCCTTTTAACCCCAACAAGTTGTAGTAGAGACCATTAGAGATGACCCTTTGCTTCATTGCATCTGTCAGGGAATTAGTGACTTGCATCTTTGGTTCAATTAACAAGTAATCTTCCCATGACTGACTTCACATCTTCTAACTTGAGTGTAATTGCACACAGAGAAGGAAGAAGAAAAGTCTTGCTTATCTTGGTGGAACTTATAGACCTGACACATCAGCTAAGTCATTTACCCCTTTAGTTGAGTGTTCCAGGGACTGCATTAAAATAGAAAATTATTTTCTGATTTTCAAAACTACTTTTTGGGATATTGTTCTCTTCAACTGCTAAAGCCTACTTTTTCAGCACTTTTTTGTTTGTTTGTTTCAGGTTAGGCTTTTCTTTCAGGACTGACATTTTGATAGCCTTACTCATATGAAAACTGTAGTGAAAATTTTGTGGAGATTGATCATGATAAAGGAGAAGGAATAGAGAATAGAGAGAGCTGGAAGAAGGGAGGAAAGAAAGAGAGAGTGGAGAGGAGAAGAGAGGGAAGGGGAGAAGAAGGGAGGAGAGGAAAGGAAAGGGGAGGAGAAGAGAGGAGAAGAGAGGAAAGGAAAGGAAAGAGAAGAAGAGAGGAAAAGAGGGTAGAAGAGAGAAGAGAGGAAAGGAGAGACAAAGAGAGAAGAGAGGAAGGGAGAAGAGAGTAGGAGAGGGGAAAAAGGGGAGGAATAGAGAGGAGAGGAGAGGGGTTGGAAGGAGAGACATAGAGAGAGAGAGAGATGGGGACAAAGAGAGAAGGGGGGAAGGAATGGAGGGAAGGAGGGAGAGAGCATTGTAAAAGTAAAAGTACAAAAATAGGAGGTGCTTGGTGAAATGTTTGCCACAGGCTAATTTAGAACTGGTAAAAGAAGGGAATTTCTTTTTTTTAATACTACTGAGGGAATCTAAGTAAATTAACCTTAATTCAAAAAGCTAATAAAATAGTGGGCCTAAGTCCAAGTGACATTGCAGGTATATCTAAGCCCAGGGCCTAAGACAGTTTCTAAATACAAAGACATTTGTCTGTGGCAAAACGGATGATTTGAAAAAGAAAAGAGGGACAGGGAGAAGAAGAAACCACTGGTGAAGTAAAATCCAAAATAGATTAAGTGTCTTCTTCAATTACAGACCTCAAAAAACTCCCAAGGGACCCATCTTTCCCTGCCCTTAGGGAAGGTGCTGTAAAGCAGATTTCATTTATTGAATCATCAACAATTTATTCAGCCCCTACTATGTGTGGAGATTTGTTCTAGGCAATAGAGAAGGAAGGAAAAGAACTTTTCAAAACTTCAAAAGCTATTTAAGCAAGCACCTACTATGTGCCAGTTACTGCCCTAAGTTCTTATAACAACTGTGGGAGGTTGGTGATGTAATTATCTCCATTTTACAATTGAGAAAATTGAAGAAAATAAGTTTTAAGTGATTTTCTCAGGGTTACACAGTTAGTAAATGTCTGAGGAAAATTTGAACTCCGGTCTTCTTGATTGCAAAGTCAGCACTCTATTCTCTGTACCATCTGACTGCCTCTAGCTACCACTGTGTACCTCTGGAAGACAAAGTTTAGGTAATACAGATTGCCTACTTTCATGAACTTTTTACAACGTAGTAGGATAATAAAATATCTACATGAATACTTTTTTATAGAACATCACTTGTTCTGGTTGTTACGATAGCGTTAGAGAGGTGCAGGGCAACATGCTATGTGAAGCTGGAGAGAGGTCATGAGCAGGGGAGTGTGTGGTACTTCCAAAATGCCTGGATGAGATTTTCCCATTGGCCATGTTGAATATTTGAATGTAATAAGCCTGGCAAAAGTTGAATACAGATGGTAAGTGGTACATGCAAGTGCCATCCAATTCAACAAGGGTAAAAAATAATAAATGAAAAGCCTGAGTGTCATCCTGATATGCACAAAATAATAAATGAACCAGAGAAAGGTCTTCCCCATGTTGAGTATGGAGCATTTAAGGAAAACAGGTACAAAAATGAGAAAGCATAATCAGAGTGTCATATGTACCATTGGAAGGAATCTCTTTATTGATGAGCTAGATCAATGGCTCATCAGAATATCACATATGGCTTGCACAGTAGTTACATGTGTAATTATTTTACTCTTCCCTTCCTTTCCCCTCTCCCCACTTCATTATAGACTCTCTGGGGGGCAAAGTTCCTCATTGTTAATCAGATCTGTATGCTGCACACCCCCTAAAGGGGTTTGGATATGATATTTGTTCAATAAACTAAATTCAACAAACACATTAAGCACCTACTTGTGGACAAGAACAGAATATAAAGATACCACTGAAACAATTTCTTCTCTAAGAGAGATTTACAATTTATTAGGGAGATATAATGTATAAAAACAAATATAGTACAATGTGACAGTGGCAAAGGGGTAGAAATATTTGGTTTAGCAGGAAAACCAGCTATCTATCTTGGGGTTTTGTGAACAAAATCTTGTGTGAACAAAACCATGCTTTCTACTCTCCTTCCTTCAAGTACCCTTGGGTGTGACCTTTTCTCAGTTAAAGTCTCTGCTCAGGGGTCTGCTAGGATACCTTTAATAATTGATTTTTTGAAATAAAATGGTATCATGACCCTTTTAAGTTTAATCTTGATCACTAATGTTTTCCCCATCACTTTCTTAACTCTAGGCAATCATTAGAAAAATCAAACCTTCCCTCTCAAGTGCTTGAGTTTGCTGATTTCCAAGATGGAAAGACTCACATTAAACATTTAACAATTGACTCTCATGAACTCATACTAGCTGCCTTTACTCCACAGGCAATGAGCCTCAGAAACAGAATTTTCTTATTCTTCCTCTTCCTATAAGTCAATTATCTAAGAGGGGTTTAGAGGGAAATCTCCCTGCCAAAGCTCCTTCCTCTTGTCCTGCCAACTGCCTAATTCATTCTTAGACTAGGAGAATTCAATTTGATGTGAACTCACAGGACGATATTATTCCTGTTTTGGGGGACTTTGAAAAATATTTCCCTAAAAATCTCTTTAGTTCATTTCAAGCCCCAGCAAGAAAACACTACCTCTCTCCAATTTTAAAAGTCTTTCCTCATCTCTGCCTCTGTCTATGTATCTGTCAGTCTGTCTCTTTCTCTCTGTTTGTTTCTGTCTCTTTCTGTCTCTGTCTCTGCCTCTGCATTTGTCTGTCTGTTTCTCCTCCAATGATACGCAATACCCCTGTGCATATAGGAGTGGCATCTGAACTGAGAGTTGAAAGAAACTGAGGCTTCCCAGAAGTGGAGATAGTGAGATTAGGAAGACAATTTGAGAAATATTCATGGAAGCAGAAACTGAAATGTTGAGTTTAGGAAACAACTAATATCTCCAATATAGCTGAAACATTTTCATCATCTTTAAAAATATCTAAACTCCTAAAGAAAAATTAAGAATAATTTTAGAACTCTTGCATTTAGGTAATTTGTTAAATCTAGCCTAGAAACATTAGCTAAACGACTTGTATTTGCCATCAAGAAACTTCAAACTCAACTAACAGTCTTATTTAAAAGATTTAGAAATTTATTTATGTCTTATTAAGAAGAAAGAGTGGGGCCTAAGTCTTTAGAACTAAAGAACCTTGCTGGATGAATCCAGATATGCAGCTGATGAATTATGGGATCCTAGGCGAGCTCATGCCACCTTCTGGCATTCATCCCTCTTTTCAATAGGGAGCCATTGAAGGTCTTTGAGCCAGACAGTGCCACATGTAATACTTTCACTTCCTCATGAGGAAATTACATATTCCAAAGAGGAGAACTCAGAATAGTGGGTAGAAGTTGAAAAGAAACATCTGGTTCTGATGCCAGAAAAGGGGAAAAAAAACCACATACATACTTGTAGAAATTTGAACTTTCTGTAAGTAGAATGGACTGCGTTGGCAGTAGTGAGCTCCCTGTTACTGAAAGTCCTCTAATAGAAAGTGATTGACCACAAGTTGAATATATTATAGGAGTTCTTTGTGTGGGTGTAGAGGGGCCTTCTTTGTACTAGATGAATTATGAGGACCCTTATGATTCTGAAATTATGTGATTCTGTGATCACATCTAGCAGTGATCAAGAAGGTAACTGTAGTTCCTGCTCTCAAAATGCTTATCATTTACATTAATAAGGATAATAGTGACATATTTCTGTAGTTCTTTAAGATTTATAAAGTGCTTTCCCCCAAATCCTGTGAGATAGGCAGTGTCAATAGTGTTATCTGTGTTTTACAAATAGGGAGATTGAGACTCAGGGAAGTCAAATAATTCATACAAGATCAGAGTTGGGATTTGAAACAGACCCTCTGACTTCAAGATGCTAAATAGCACAAGGAAGAATATGCTAAGTGTCAGAAATGAGGTTCAAAGCACTTTGGGGACACTAAGGATTTTGGCTTCTAAGTATATAGAAGCAGGGGTTGTTTTATAATATACACAAAGTTGTAAGGATTGTTCAGGCAAAATGAAGTAGCCAGATTTGATTGAGAAGTATAGAGTTTGCATGAGAAAGCAAATTAGTGTTAGATTGAAGAAGATCTTGCCTATCAGGATGACGAATTTGGACTTTATCCTCTATGCAACATGAGAACCATTGAAGGTTACTGAGCAGGAAAGCAACAGGGAGAGTTATACTTTAGATTGCTTTAAGGGTTGAAATTCAGCTTTATAGATTATTTTTAAAAACTTAGTCTTATTCAAAGTATCATCCCTCATTTCATTGTTCTCAGGAAGTCTTTATATTAGTGAATTACTGTATTAATGTATTGTGACTTAATACGATATGTAATGGCCAAAGGTACCCTTCCCTAAAATATCTCTCCCTTCTCCCTTATGGAACCGAGAATGGTCACTAGAATCTATCATTTGGGTCATGACTCTCTGTTTATAAGAATCCCTTTTGAAATACAAATTTTGTGCTCACTTTAGCAGCACATATACTAAAATTGAAATACAAATGTTTTGGAATAGATAATATAAAACTCCCAACATCTGCTATTAATGCTATAGCAGAATGACAGTCTCAGAGCTGGAAGGGACCACAGCAGCCATCTAGACCAATCTATAATTGAAAAAAAAATATCCATATACAACACACCCATTCCATAGTTGCCTAGCCTTTGCATCATGATTCCTAGTGAGAGTAAGCCCCCTGCCCTTCCCAGTTAGCCCTTTCTTGGGTTCGATGTTGTTTAATTCTTAGAGCTTCAGACCTTAAAAATCCTTTAAAAGAAAAGGAAATGGTATAACAATTGGGAAGGCACATTCTATGCCTATCAATGACCTCTACCTTATCTTGGCAAAGAACATTTAGTCCCATTCTGGGCCAATCCAATAGAGTCCTCATTCTTCCGGGGTCATCAGCTTGAAGTGCATGGCTCAGAATACAGCCAGCACCTCAACCCCAGGGAGCTGTGGGAGCCAGAGTCAGGCTTATTGCTCAGGCTGGGCACGTGGCCACCCACTGATGCCAGCCAGCTGGACCGTAGCCACACAGCCCCTCAGGTTCTTGCTGAATGACTTGCATCCCAAATAGCCCCAGACTGGTGGCCATGGGACCATTCCATAATAGATGCTAACAAAGCCGAGACCCCGGCCAGAGAGCAGTAAGGCAGGAGCAGTAAGAAGGGGGGAAGTAGGCAGAAGTGCTTTTTCATGGAAACATCCCTACCTTGAGTAGCCTGGGTGAAACAGGGCAATGCATCCCCCCTAATAAAAAGGAAGACCAGTCTTTGTGACCACCAGGTCCTGTGATTTGTAGGAGACCTTCCTTCCAAACAGAAGTGATTCCCTGTACAGGGGCCTGGAGGAAAGTCCTTTTCCTGGGAGGCTGGACTTTCCCACAGAAACAAAGTCCAGATTGTTTGCCCTGCATTAATCTCAGTGTTAGCAGTCACAGTACCCAGCACACAGCTCTGCCAGGTGGCTGGGTCCAGCTCTCGATAGCATGCAAATAGAGCAGTCTCCACAGCTGTGCCTGACAGCAGGAAGTCTGAAGAGAGCCCACCAAACAAAGGGAGAAAAATGGGCCACATTTATTCATTCACTGGGCATGCTCCCCAGCCTAGGCATCCCATGATTCCTTGTCTCTATGGCAACAGCTGTGATGCTCAGTACAACTCCCCCCCCCCCACTGACCATCATCTCATTAACTTATCACTGATGAATTCCCATACACACAACCTCCCACACAGAAATTGTCTTTAGGTCACTGCATGATTACAGAACATCAAGGACCTAGTGCCCACCCAGTCAGTGAGCCAAGCTAGCTCCAAAAGGTCACTGAGTCGACATCATGAATGTAGTTGACAAGCTTCTGATAATAATAATGAGCTTAAACTTGTGAAAAGACTCTGTAGAAATAAATCAAGGCAGCTCAAAGTGATGGATTTGGTGTCAGATTATAATCCTGATCATTCTGCTTCTTGCCTGGGCAACCTTTTAATTTAACTACTTGGAACTTCAGTTTCTTCTTCTGTAAAATGAGGGGATTGGACTCAATAACATCTAAGATTTCTTTCAGCTCGAAATCTATGATCTTATTTTCCATTTATTTTTATAGAGATGAAAAGGCATTTATTAAGCAATTACTATATCCCCGTATCTATTGATAAGCAATGAGGATATTTTAAAAAAGTGAAGACCATCAAAGGGATGTGGAGATGAAGCCTTAAAAAGGTAAAAAGCTGGTAGCCCCAGGATTCCATACTAAAACTCTTTAACTCAGAGTTCAGGTCTCTTACCATATCATAATGGCAGCAAATTTCTGCCTGTGTGGAATATCCTCAGTGCTATTCCCTCCAGGTCTCCAAATATCTTCCCAACATGCTCCTTGATTCTAGAGATCACTTTAACAGGGTCCAATGTCCTTCTTTACAAAATATTAAGAAAGGTAAAAGCACCAGGGTCCCTGGAAGAGGTAACTCAGGGGCTTTGGGGTGTTCTCAAATATGAATGATTATAGATAATATATAGTATATAATAGTCCTTATCCAAGAGCAGGCTTGGGGAAAGAGCAACTGGAAGGAGGAAGGCTGAAGAGATGACAAAGAGGGAGGCAGGGAAAAATGGGAATGAAAAGAGGAAATTGGAAATGACCTAACAACATATGTCATTTTCCCCTACAGTTCTGCAGATGACCCTGGGTGATATTGATGGACTTAGAGATTTCTGGAGATGAATATATGTAAGCCACAGAGTGGCTTGGGGACTGGCCATCCAGATAATAGAGAAACTAGTTTCTCCATCTCCTCTCCCAGATTTTAAATTCTCCTCCCTAAATTCAGAGATGGCGTATTTTTGGTGTTGCTTGTTTGTTTTATTTTGATTTGGTTTTTTAAAGTTAGATACAGCTCTTCCACTTCATAGATTAGGAAAACAAAACCCAAGAGGAAAAGCAACTTTGCAAGAGATACACTATTGATATGGAAATCATTATCACACTTTCCCTCCTCAGAACTCCTCTGTAGCATTTATTTCTTGCTTAGTTCATTGATTTAGAACTGGAGGATGCTTAAGAGATTCTCTAGCTCAAGGTTCTTAACCTTTGTATGTATTACAGACCCCTTCTCAGAATTAGGCATTTACATGCAAAAAAGAAAATAAGAAGACTAAAAAAGGAAACCGTTTATATTGAAATAGTTTTCAAAATATGTATATTTTTAAAAATAGGTACATGATCCATCGATTAAGACCCCACCCTGGACTCCAGTGCAAGTCCTTCATTTTATTGATTAGGAAATAGGCTTTAAATAAAGTAAACAAAGCCTTCTTAATAATTAGAGATATCCCCCCCAAAAAAAAATGTAAACACACTGCTTTGGAAGGAAACAGCTTCTCTCTGGGAATTTTTATGCAGACTAAATGTTCGTGATTAAGAATGCTGTAGAAGATCATCTCGGTCAGGTATGAGTTGAACTAAATGGCTTCTAAAGTTCCTGTCAACTCTGAGATTCTATCTTTCCCACCATTGCAGGTGAGGGTTAGAACCAAGGGGCAAGTCCAGGTCTCCTGATTTCTAAATGGAGAGCTCTCCCCACTTTTTGGTGTGACCTCTCAAATGATGTAGCATGGTTTTATGGCCTTCTTGTTCATGAGTGGAGATGTATGGCTTAGTGCTACCTTCTTGTCTGGACAGCAAGATTCCCCAAAGATCAAGAGTGCTCCACGTCTGATATGACACTGAGTTGTAATGGAAGGAAACCAAATGTAGAAATAGGAGATGTATCTGAATTCTAGCTTTGTGGGTGGTCATGCATTCTAAAGGAATACCCCCACTAGAACACACTTGACAAGTGTTCATCAGACTTTTGCTCAAAGACTTCTAAGGAGGGAAACCTCTTAAGGCTCTGCTTAGGAACACTTCTCACTTTTAGAAAAGTTTTTCCTGGAATCTGACCTAAATTTCTGCCTCTTGTTTCTGATTGTGCCCACTGGGTATAAAAGAAGCCAATCCAATCCTTTTTCCATGTGATAGCTTTACAATTACCCAAAGTCAGGTATTGAGTCCCTCCTTTTTTCTAGGCTAAATATTCCCAGGTCCTTCAACTGACATTCTTGTAACAGACTCACTAATTCATTTTGGGATTTTCATTAAATTACTTCTATTTTTTTCATCTATAGAATAGGGATACGTCAACAAATGTTTCTTTTTTAAATCACTAATAAAAATTTCACAAGATTGTTTTAAAGGGAGTACATTGTAAATAGTAAGATCCTACATAAACGTGAATTCTTTTTCTTTGCTCTCCCTCTCCCATCCCTCTGCACACATAGTGCCTTGCAGTGTGCAAAGCACATACTAGGCCCTTGTTATTTTTTGTTAAGAAGAGATCTTAGTTCACATAAATAAAATCACAAAATGACTGGAGGCAGTAAGTGTAGCCTTTAGGACAAACACCCTGGAATGCTAGAAGCAGAGGAAGCTTCATTTAAATTTAAGAAGGAAGAGTTTAGGACAAAGCAGAAACAGACTGGGAACTTATCATCACCCATGGAACTATGATCGCAGTAATGAGTATTCCCTAACAGTATAGATTGATCCCAATTGGCTCAGAAAAAAGAAAAAAACAATAATAAATATATATCTATTATATATATTTTATGATTATCATCATCATCATCTTTTTCATCTTTATCATCATCATCTGTCTAACTCTGTCTCTCTCCCTCTCTTCCTCCCTCCCTCTTTTCTTAAAGGAAAAAAATCTTCAGTTTTGCCTTTGTGTCACTAACACAGTTCCTTGTACATAGTAGGCACTTTATAAGTACCTGTTGATCTATTGGTTGATTTCTATAGGTTTTTAGCTCCATCTCAAGCTGATCTAAATATATATATATATATATATATTTATATGAATATATATATATATATATGAAAATATGTAAATATGGCCTTTAATAGATTTTTCTGTGAGTCAAAGGATTTCCATTGTAAAAATTAATGTTTCCCTCATCTCTATCTTAGACTTCATTCAGATCTTGACTAATAATAGTGGCCATGTTAAAGTTCTGTCCAGGGCCTTCTTATCTTCTCCCTCTATATTCTTTAACTTGGAGTTCTCATCAGAGTTCATAGATTCTATGATCATTTCTGCCAGATGATTCTCAGTCTCTTTCTCCAACCCTAACTTCTAGTCTTGCATCTCTAATTGCCTATTGTACATCTCCAACTAGATATCTCATTGTCACCCTGAACTCACAGTATATGATATGATTGCCTTTTCTGCCAAACTTTTCCCTCTTTGGTGTTTCCCTGTTGCTATCAGGGATACCACTATTTTCTCAGTTGTCCTGACTCACAGTCTAGGTGCCATCTATTCATTACTTTTCACTTTCTCATTTCCCATATCCAATTAGTTGCCAAGTCCTGCTTTGCATATTTTACTATGTTCTGGAACATTTAAAATATATTTTCCTCTTAAACTGCCACCATCCCGATGCAAGCTCTCATCACCTCCCACAGCAATCTTCCAATTGGGCTGCCCAACTCTCCTCAGTTCATTCTTTCCCTACAGCAGTTCATTCTCCTGATTTTTCTAAAGTACAAACAAGTCTAGTCATTCAACAAACTCTAGTAGCTCCCTATCAACTCCAGGATCAAATACAAACTGGCCTGTTTGGGGTTCACAAGCCCTTCATAATCTGGTCCTTTCTTACTTTCCCAATATTTTTATACCTTACTCACCTCAATGTACTTGGAAATCCAGTGATACTGGATGACTTGTATGTGCTTGTACAAGATACATCATCTCTGCAATTTGGTGCTATCCCCAAAAGGGTATCAAACTTTGCATACTCTTTGATCCAGCAGTGTTTCTACTGGGCTTGTATCCCAAAGAGATCATAAAAAAGGGAAAGGGACCCACGTGTGCAAAAATGTTTGTGGCAAGAAACTGGAAACTGAGTGGATGTCCATCAGTTAGAGAATGACTAAATAAGTTATGGTATATGGATGTTATGGAATATTATTGTTCTATAAGAAATAATCAGCAGGATGATTTCAGAGGCCTGGAGAGACTTACATGAATTGATGCTAAGTGAAATGAGCAGAACCAGGAGATCATTGTACATGATAACAACAAGATTATCACATGATCAATTCTGATGGATATGGCTCTTCTCAACAATGAGATGATTAAAGCCAGTTCCAATGATCTTATGATGAAGAGAGCCATCTGCACCCAGAGAGAAGACTATGGGAACTCAGTGAAGACCACAACATAGTGTTTTCACTTTTTGTTATTGTTTGCTTGTATTTTATTTTCTTTCTCATTTTTTCCCTTTTTGATCTGATATTTCTTGTACAGTATGATAATTAT
Source organism: Myrmecobius fasciatus (assembly GCA_023553655.1). Lineage (NCBI taxonomy): Eukaryota > Metazoa > Chordata > Mammalia > Dasyuromorphia > Myrmecobiidae > Myrmecobius > Myrmecobius fasciatus. The sequence goes on along the minus strand of JAJPUD010010324.1, from coordinate 35,248 downwards.
GGAAATAAAAAATTTGGAGGACAAGGTTTTTCAAGGGTGAATGTTGAAAATCATCCATGCATATGTTTTGGAAATAAAAAAAAACTTTAATAAAAAAGATACACCATCTCAAGTCTCTGAGCATGGCTGACCCCCATGCCTAAGACTGATTATTTCATTCTTGCCACTTGGCTTTCCTGATTTCCTTTAAGTCTCAGCTAAAGTCTTACCTTTGGAAAGAATCTTTTCTCATCTCTCCTTGTTCTTCATGTCTTTCTTCTGATAACATGGCCAAATTATAATGTACAAGTTGTATGTTATATATGTACAAAATATTGTACATTTTTCTGTTTGTTCTCTCCCTCTTTAAATTTTGGGAGCCTTGAAAACAGGGACTTTTTGACCCTTCTTTATATACCCAGACTGGTATATAGCAGGCATTTAATAAATGCTTGTTGACTTGACTTGTCTATCTGAAATAGGAAATTAGCTTTTATTTACTCTGTACTTTTATATATGATTATTATTTCTTCCCAATGGGATATAAGCTCCTTGTCTATAATTAGTTAACAACTTAGATAGGAAATTAGCTTCTATGTACTCTCTATTTTTATATATGGTTATTGCTTCTTCCCAAGGGGATGTAAGCTCCTTGAGTGCATGAACTATTTCTTTTTTGTAACCTCAGCATCTATCACACAGTTAGGTGGTTCATAAATAGTTGTTGAACTGAATGGAATAGTTGACAGCCAGCTAAGCCCTGAGGGAATAGGACACAGGGGGCCCTGGATTCTTATAGGATTATTTTATAATTTGTATGAGTGAACTGTCTCTTTCCTCATTTACTGCCCTCTCTACTTTCAATGATAAAGAGATAGGATGGTGCAATGCAAAAAAGTCAATTGTTATGGAGCCACAGATCATGGATTCAAAATTTGGATTCTGGTATTCTTTTATTGGGTGTTTTTTAACAAGGCAATTGGGATTAAGTGGTTTATCCAGGGTCACCCAGCTATTCTTAAGTGTCTAAGGCTGGATTTGCACTCGAGTCCAGCTGACTCCAGAGCCAGTGCTCTATCCACTGCACCATCCAATTGCCTCTCTGGCATTCATTCTATGATCTTGAGTTAATCTCATCACCTCTATGGGCCTTGTTTCTCTCTTCTGGAAAATGTTAGATTATATGACCCTCTCCCAGTTTTAAAGGCTGAATGAAACCAGAGCCCATAGGAGCTATTCTGTCTTGCCTTTGTAAAGGTTCCAAATTGCGTTGGTATGGGCTGCCACCTTGTGGTTATTTGCAATATTGCATTGTTATTTTTTCTGCCTCTGCTCAGCCCTCCTGGGATTGTCCTGTTTATTATGGACAAGAGGGGAGGAAATTGGAAGTCATTCACGATCACTGGAGATGGGGGCCCAAGAACCTCCAATATATGTGTATGCTACAGGGAATAGACTAAGAATCCTGGGATTCTGGGTTGGCGCATTTCATTGTTTCACTAAGAGTGTCGATTTGTTCAGTGATACAAGGTTGCCTTCTTCACATTCAATACATGATAAAAAGGTGTCCCAAAAGTCTTAGTGCAGCCTTCTGCGTTTCAACTTGCACAAAGACTTTTGGGACTCCTAGTAGATCATAAGGAAGGGGAAAAAATTGCCCAGGCATCTGAGTTTTGGTGGTTTCCCCCATTTCCCATGAATGATGATCAGGAGAATCGAGGGACAAAAGAAGTAAAGAAAGAAGGAAAATCAGCTTTTGGCATTTTTTCAAAAAATCTTATTAGGATTCTTTCAACTATTATGGACTAAAGGGGGACCCAGAGATTCACAGAAAGTTATAGTCTTCAAGGAACAGTTGAAGAAACTAATACCTAGTGTTTCAGAGATCATGTGTTAGAGACACAATTCCAACACAGCACTTCAAGCGTTTTTTTTCTTTCTTCCCACTATACTAATCATACAAGCTAGTATTTATGGAACACTTGAAGGTAAGCATGATTAGTAAATACTGAGATCAGATTTTAGTGTACTACATCCTATCTAAGCCCATCTGAGTTTTGAAGAAGCCACAGCTGAATCAGGATCGATTATACTCTATACTTTAGCATATTTAAAATGGGGATGAGGAGGCAGAGTGAGATTATGGAATAAACTGCTGGTTCTTGCCTCTGTAAACTGACTTTGTGCCCTCCTAAAGGGGTATGGTGCCTGCTTCTTACAAAAAGCATATAAAGTCTTCCTCTATTCACTCCAAGAATTTGAGGCTGAAATTTTCATTTCTAACATGGATTTTTAAAGTGCTGAAATATGAAACAGCACAAGGTGCCAGATGGCCACAAGAGGATTCTTGGGAGCTATGTATTGAATAAGACCCTGAAGGGATGAAAAGAATTGAGGTAGGGGGAGAAGGTGTTCCAGAGAAACTATTAGCAAGAGAAAATTGGTGCTTTTAAAAAGTGAGCGTTGTCCTAAGTATAATCAGAGGTCTCTTCCATCTCTAGATTGATGATGCCATGGAGTATCTTTGTGAATGTTTTATTGCTACTTCTGCTCCACCAGGAAGGTTCCATCAAGCACATGATAAGATTCAAAAGCCATTATCACTGATAAAGTAAATAATTGGTTTTAGAAATCATGTCAGATCTCCATTTTTACCTTCTTGTTTTTCTCACAATTTGATCCTTAAATGCTCTCAGAATAATGTACCTTAATTTAGTCTTAGAACAAGATGTCCATAAGCTCATTTTTTCCTTCAAAATTTCTATTCCATGAATCAATACTGTTTATGATCTTAATAATAATAGTTAGCATGGAGGTAGGTGTTATTAGTATCCCCTTTCTACAGATCTATGGATGAGGAAACTGAGGCACAGAAAAATCAAATGTCTTGGTTAGGGTAACACAGTTTCTGGAGTTGAATTTGAACTCAGGTCATTCTGCTCTATCCACTGATCTTTTCTCATCATCATATGTAAATTTTGCAAATGGATTTTTATTTAAATATGTGATCTTTTAGTTGTTATATCTTCCTTTTTGGCAAAAAGAATACTTTTACTTGCTGACATAGTTTTGAGGTTCCTGTGGATTTCTTTATTGCTTCTTATCTGTTAAACTTCTAGAGGATGGATGGGGAACATTCAGCTCATGGGGTATATAAGGCTTACAAAATCTTTTGCTAAGACAACAGGCAATGATAAGCTAAAAGCTAAGTACAACAGTCTCCCTCTGCTTGAGTTCTATAAGTTTATAATTTTGTAACACCTGCTAATAATATTGTAAATATCTAAATTGCTTTTGAGAGAAAAAAGGGTTCCCTATTGTGTTCTAGAGGGAAAGTGATCAATGTAAGAACATGTTTGTTCCTTGATCCACTTCCCATTTTTAATGTCTACTTAAATAGGTCAATTGTTCATCTCTATCTCACACTCTAAGTCCAGTGGTTGGAAAGGTAGCACATGGAGAGCAGGAGCCCTCCTGTGCTGTTATTATTGGGAGGGAGGACCAGCCTCCAACTGCCTCAAGTCCTAGTCACTGGATTTGCCTTGAACAAAGTCCCATCCAGCCTTCATTCCCATTCAGACCTTTAATTGAGAATCATTCTCTGTTGGTGTTCACTTGTGAAAAAGTCCAGTCCAGGTGTGTGAGTATTCATGGCCATTTGTTGTAAAGTGGTCATTAAAGCATGTGTGTGGGAGGTCTTGCCTGGGAGCAAGACTACCAATTAAAGTCAGTTCCTTTCTACCTTTATTTTCTTTCCTTTTTTTATTTTTCTTCCTTTCTGTTCTTTTGAATTTTTAAAAAAATTTTCTTCAGACACAAGGCACTGCTTAATGTGGAATGAGTATTATAGTTTCTTCTTTGAGCTGTAGCAATGAAGGTTGGAGTGGGGGCAACATTGTGGGTAGTGTGTGAAAGTGGCTATAGTTGATGTATATTTGTTTGAGGTTTGTGGGTCACTCCAAACCTGGTGTTAAAGAAAAAAACAAAAAACAAACAAAACACACACAAAATTTTAAAAATGCAAAACATCATATCCCTGCTTATATTTTACTCAATTTCAACCTTTATTACTCTACATATTTAATTGCAAAAACATAAAGCTGAATTTCTCTCTTTAAAAAAATTGGGGAGGGTGTGTTTTTGTTTTTTTCTGTTGGTGTTGTTTTTAAAATTTCACATCTGTTTTGAGTTGTTTGAGCCCAGGAAGGGCTGGGTTTTTCCACAGCAGAGATATTGGGCATTCCCTTTGGGGAATTCCCTTTGGGATCAGGGATCCCACTCCTACTGGTATTTCACCCCCATGGCCTAGAATGTTTTTCACTTTATTTTTTTTAATTTATAATTTGAACTGTTCAAAAGGTTATGTGTATGCATACCCACAATACAGCACAATATTGGTGCCTCAGCATTGGCCAAACTCTGGAAGAATTAGCTAGTTTGACTTTAATATGGTGAATATGCATGTGATCTGTACTGGTCATGGAATAAATGTATCTTTTAAATTTTTATTTTATTAAAAAATACATAAGTCAGAATGATGCTATTTTAACAGCATGCCATCTTGGCTCATTTTTATTATTTATTATTTCCTCTAATTTGGTGTTGGTGTTGATTTTTCTCCAAGTAGTTAATAGACAAATGACTTGGAAATGATTTCTATCTTGGAAACCAGTCATTTTCTTTGGTTTGGATATAACCAATTCTATTTTTTGCTTTGTTATATAGGTTGTGTCATATTCAGCATCTCCTAACTCTCAATTTAAAGGAAATATAAGTAGAAAGGTATGGGTTTTCTATATAGAATATAAGCACTTGGCTTCTTAACAAATGGTATGGTACAAAGAGCACCTGAAAGGTTTGATGAAATGGTACATTGGGTACATTTCATTACCAGTAGTAAAGTTGATACAGTTCCTTAAAGCACGGAGTATATAATTTCATTAAACCACTCATTGGTGTGATAGAAAGAAAGCTTGTCTTGGAAATTAGGAGATCTTATTTAATTTTCACTTGTGTAACTTTAGGCAATTGACTTAACTTTTCTGAATTTCAGTTTTCCCATTTGTGAATAAGGATGGGATGACAATGATGATGATAATGATGATGGGTATTCCATCTTCCCATTTTGTAGTGCCTTCCTTTTGAGATTACTTCCCATTTCCCTAGTATATAAATCTGAATAATTGCACAGAGTCTGTCCTTTCTTTGTGTCCCTACTGCTTAGCACATTGCCTAAATAAAAGTGCTTGTTGAATGGACTAGATCTCCTTCCTGCTGGAAAGGTCAAACTAGAAGATAATTACTCTACAAATATCAAAAGATTAAGGTGGGGCTCTGAGGAAAAGTCCTCCTTTAGGGACAAGGATTTGGTTTCTACCTCAGGCACCCCAAAAGCTTAGCCCCATTTTCTATTTCTTCTAACCCTAAATTTTCTCCTACTAAATACAATCTTTCACAAACATACATGCTCCATCAACTTGCAGTTCATGAGAAGTATGTTTCCCTGCAATCATCCCAAACTACTGTCCTGTAATCCACAAAGAGGACTCAACCATGAACCCCAAACCGGTCCTCTCTTCAGGCCCCAACTTGCACTCCAATACTGACCCCAACTATCTTATGGGCTACTAAGACAACCTGTATTGACAGGGTAGGGTTCAATTCCCTCCTTGTAGAAGAGGATAGATGAGATACTCTTAGAATCATGCTTCTGGCACATTTCATTACAGCATAAAATATATAATTTCACTAAACCACTCAATGAACACTTGACTTGGGAATTAGGAGACCTCATTTAATTTTCACTTGTGTGACTACAAACAATTGACCTAAACTTTCTAAATTTCAGTTTCGCCATTTGTAAATAAGGATGATGATGATGATGGTGATGATGAAGATGGTGGTAAATTAAGGAGAGACAGTGTCATAATGGATAGACTCTGGGCTATAGAGTTGCAGAATCTAATTCAAATCCTGGCTCTTTTACCTACAATTTCTATAAAAGTGGACAAATCATTGAAGTTGTTTAGGTCTCAATTTCTTCACCTGTCAAAAAAGAGAGTTGAACTAGATGACCTATGTTGCCTTCAGCTCTAACTCCAAGGATTTAAGGAGTTCATGAGAAGACATCTACCATCAGTTAGTGTATTTTTAAAGAAATAACACACATAAACAGGTAAGCTGCCTAATTTTTGTTGCTTCATCTCCAAAACTTCTCAGGGTGCTTTGCACATTGTGGACTTTTGATTGTCCAGAAAGCCCCATTACATTTCCACCATCAAGGCAATTTAGGTGGAATTGGGAATTGCCTACCTGGCAATACTTCTGTGCCCACCCAACCCCATCTTTTAAGAACTCAAACAGGTTACTCTTCAACTTTTTTCCCTTTTTTGATTTTCTTAGTTGATTGCTTCACCTAAATAAATGTGTTGGATGATGGGGCATGTGGTAAAATTGGTCCCTAGTTCTCAAAGTACTCTCTAAATGACAATCTTCAACCCTGTCTCCAAATATGAACAGCCCTGTTTGGAACAGTTCCTGGCAAATAGAGCTTAGAGAGTGATTGGAGGTTCTGATGGACTGGGCCTGGTGCCATGGTTGAGTACTTTTACTCAGATCTATAAAAATTTGGAACCTTGAATAGCCAAGAAATCAATACTTTAACCTGTTAAAATGCATGTCTTCAAGTCAGTCCTTTTGGAGATATAGGGCCCCCCAAACACTATTAGAAAACTATCTTTCACAGGTTTCCACTCTGGATAAATGGGCTTGGCCATTTCTTCTGGAAATGTTTCCCTTCCAAATTATGCCCTCTCTCTGACACTCCCCCTCTGCGGTTGGACAGGGAAAGAAATAAGAGGGGACATCCACCTGCCTGGGATTGCAAAGGGTTTCTCCTCCTTGGTAGAGAAGGGGATGGGGGGGGGTGGGACAGACCTAACACATGATCTAACATCCTGCACTGTGTAGGCAAATAGGCAGGCTTGGGAATCTAATTAAAATAACTGGATAACTTTAGATATAATGTGTGACCAGTGAAATTTATTCCTGGTACTTGCCCATCTCCCCTCAACATCCTTCTTCCCATCTCTGCTTTGCCAGAATCGGGTCCTAGGCTCCATTCTCACAAGATCTAATGGTATGGATGCAACAGGCTAACTCCCACAGAGGCACTGGATGACAATGTCTAAAACTTGACTTTCTTTCCAGGATAGTAGTTTAATTTTCCTGGAGATCCTCTAAAGACTAATCCTCTAACGTTTGAAAGGAAGGGGAATGGAGTGATCGCGACCACTATTACAAGGAGAGCAGAGCTCTTTGAGGGGCAGGAGAGAGATCTGCTTGTTGGCTGCCCCTCACAATCTATACGTGACCACCACCCCAATGGGGACCCTGGCATTGCCACTGAAGAGGCAGACCACCAAAATGGGGTGTACTTAAGATAGAAGCGAGGGAAAAGGAAGAGATTCCCAAAGTGTGGGGAGGGAGGCAAGGACAGAGGGCCACAGACACAAGGAGGCCGTGTGTCCAGGACCCCCCCTCTGCCCTTCCAAAGGGTCTCTGAAGAGGATTAGGCCACATGTGTCTCTGTCTGCGTTTCCACTTGTGCATTTATTATTATTGCTTCGGATAGTGTTGAAAAGGCGGACAAACACACTATTACAAAGAGCAAGGCAGGAGGATACAGAAAAATAAAAGATATTACAGTGTAAGCACATTTTTTTTTCCAAAACCAAATGTTTTCCAAAGTATCCCACGAAGCATCAACAGCTCTTTGAAACTGGTCTGTGATCATTGGAATCTGTATAGAGAACTTTACACTATTGATTATAAAAAATATACATACAATATTTATGAAAGTGTGGCGACCAGCAAAAGGTCAAAGAGAGAGAGCCACTTAGTTACAAAACTACAGAAACTGTAGCGAAGACAATATTTCCATGGCGTTGGGGTAGACGACAGACATTAAATTCTTAGGCGCTCGCCAGCTTGGGGATCATTCATTGTCCCTTGGGGAGCCAGGCAGGGGCCCCACGTGCCCCTCACACTGAGAGGCTTGGACCCTGGACGAGTTGGAAGCTGGGCTTAGTGACTGCGACTCTTGGCTTGGTGATTTGTGTTTGGAAATAAAAACGAGAGCAGCTTGGTTTCTGGACAGTGGAAGAGGTCTAAGCTTACTGCTGTCCTCTGGTCCTTAATACAGCCAAGCCAGGTCTTGGACAGGGCCTTGGCAGGGATACGATGAATGTAGGAGGACTATGGAAGGCCTGAGCACATGCCAGACTGCAGACCCTGCAGGGTTTGGGGAGGCCAGTGGGCTCTGGTCAGGACGTTAGCAGCTTTTAGACCTCTGAAAACAATCTGGGAATATCTGAAAAGGGTGTGCAAACAAATGCACACAAAGGGTCAGCATACACACAGGGAAGGCTTATCTTCTTATTATGCTTATTGTTATTTGGGGGAGTGGGAAGTTGATAGGGGCTGCCAGGATGAAACTTTTTGCCAATCAGAAATTTCCTGTCTGAACCAAGCTTTCTTCCCACTGACTTCAAAGAGAAGTAGATGGCAAGGTCTTTGGCTACAGGTTTCAATAGCTTTTCTACTCTCCACCATCTCTGGGTCTCATTTCTTGCTCCTCTATTACAGGAAAGTGGACCCAGGGAACACGGGTGTTCCAGCCAGATATTAGTCATCACCAGGAGAAGTTCCCAGTCCTCACTGGAAGGGGACCAGAGGTTGAGGATGGAGAGTTACCCTCTGGTACCCGTATCTCCCAGGTGAGGAAGGGGAAGGAAGAAGCTTCTCCTGATGTCTCTCCTGGGAAGAGGGGGGAACGTGGAGCAAAGGGTGAAGGGATTGCTCCAAGGGGACATCAGAGCTCCCATTCAAGAGGCAGGAGAGCCCTTCCTCATCCACAGTGGAGCAGTCTCCCATATAATCGCTGTGTCATCTTAACTTCCCTAGCCCATAGAGGGAAGGTTGAGCCAATGAGAATTCTATTGGGAGTGTAGCAAGGGAGCTGCTACCCCTAGTCAAACAAAATTGCTCCTCTCTATTCCTGAGCCTTCATGCATTTCTCAGCTTCCTGAAATCCATCACCCTGGACCCATGGTCATTTCCTGGCAGAACTCAGTTCTGTGCTGGAGAAGGCCATGTGCATATATATACACACACATATATGTATGTATGTATGCATATACATATATGGGGTGGCCACATGATTAGGGACTACGTCATTGCCAGGGAGGGACTCCTTGCCACATAATGTAGCTAAAATATGGTCCCCTCGAGGGAGCAATTTTGGGGAGAAATGGGGATGATACTTTAGCTCCATGGCTTCCTCCAGATCTCACCAGCCATATCCCTCAGGTACAGAGTAACAGCTCAGTGTCTGTGATCTATGTTCTCAGTCCCATGGTAGGGAGCAGAATATAATGTATATGAGCATGGGAGGGGATGCTGCAGGACACAACAGAAGATACCAAGCTTAGACCATAGCTGTTCATGCTACCGTGGGAGCTGATTTTAGCAGTTTGTTGATTGTTCATTTTACCTGGGGCACCTGGGTAGAAAGTTCAGTAGTGGACAGGGAGGGGAGAGGAAGGGAAGGAAGTTAAGAGTCCAGTTGGATCATTCTCTTCTAAACTAGTAAAGAATTTATGTCACAGAGCTTACTCTTTTTGTTATTTTTTTTAAAACCAGAAACATTCCAGGGCCACATTGTAGGAATCTGATGAACCAGAGTAAGAGAAAGCATAGCCGTTGCATAGTAGTAAATGAACAGAGACGGTGAGTTCTTTATTTACAATTGTTGTCTAGATAAAAAAATTCATAAAAACAGATGAATGGACATAAATTATTACCCCCTAATGGGCTGGATGGCCAAATGTACCAGGGTATTGTTTATTGTTGAACACAAACTCCATGCGGCCAAGGACAGAGGGCAGGATGCAGGTGATGTATGTACTGTGGTGAGCTTCAACCAACCAATCGTGATCTCCAGGCGCCATTTATTTGGAGCGATTGTTCCCAACGAGAGAAGGCCACGTGGGAAAGGAGACCGGCTTGCAAGACTGAACTTTAGGTATTTGCGAAATTGGATACTACTTTGACAAACTTTCTCATGGACTTCTGCCCCTCCCCTTCCCAGAACCCACCCCACGACCGGTCCTCCAAACCTACCCAGATTTCTGGTTTCTCTTGGAGAGAAGCCCAGTATGGTAGGGGCTTTACAGGAAGCCACTGGGTGGAAGAAATAGTGTCACAGGTGAGAAGCTAATCCAAGTCCGCAAAATGATTCCCTAAGTGCTCTTCCCGGGTGAACACAAGCATTACTGAAGGAAAGAGGTGGTTGGGAGAGAGCTTTGGAAAAGGAAAATAACTCATCGCAGTTAAGACAGAGAAACTAAATCATGTTCCAGAACAGACCCATTTCAGAGATGTGTAAATCCAACCAACACCCTCCCCCTTCCTCATAAGTAAAGCAGAGAACAGGACCCCCTTATTCTCCCCAATCCAATACACGAAAGCTAAGATTCAGTGCCACATTTACAATGTGGAAATGAAACCCTCGCTAAATTGCCCTTCTGAGACATTCAGCGATGTTTTCATGGCCAATCTGTTTACAGGTGACATGGGGGCCCTGTTCTTGATTCAAAAGAAAGGGGTTTGTAGGCCCTGCTGGCCTAGGCACCGGCCTCCTGTACAGGAAAGTTTAGACCAGACGGGGGGGGCTGACTGCGGATCGGATACATTGCCGTTCCGCTAGCAGTGTGGAGACTGGCCACCCCGGCTGGGAAAGGCTCTAGCTAATCTTGGCCATCTGCACAAGAGAATGCTCCTTCTTGGCCAGGATGCAGAGAAGATTTTGTCTGGTTTGCCAAGTTCTAGGCTTGGAGAAGGGGTCTGATAGATGGCAGGGTGGGTGGGGTCTGCAGGACAAATTAATTTCGCAGGTGAGTCGGAAATGCTTTGCTTTTCCTTGACACATCTGACATCACCAACCGTGTTATATATTCAAAATGTCTTTTGCACTGTACAAGTTTATGGAAAAAAGACTGTGTGCTGAAAAGTCTCAAAGCAAACTTTGTATTAAATACAAAAGTTCTTTATGAAAAAAAGCCGTGGCCCACAAAGTGCTTAGCATTCAAGTGGCTGACGTAGCAATTCAAGAAGCTCATAGTAAGTTGATTATTAGTGCTGAGACCATCCTGGGGAAAAAAAGAAAAGAACTACAAAAAAAACTTTCTCACCTGTGATACTGTAGGCTTTCAGAACGGCTTCCCTTGCAGGAAGGCAGGACGTACTGTTAAATGGCTACAGTATATATTGTGATTACAGGAAGACAAGCTTTGTTTAAAAATCACACAGAGCACATTTTCAATATACATATCATAAAGTTCATTCAGATCTGAATAGTGCAGGGTGGGTGGTAGGATGGGGGAAACGGATAGTTTTCCTCCAAAATTAAAAAAAAGAAAAAAAAAGCAGCAAGCTGTAGTAATTCTCATTCAAAATGCCAACAGCTCGTAAGCTGCGAATGATAAGAAAATCTGTTTCTAAGTGACTAAAAAACAAAAAATCAACACAACAGAGTTCATAATATTTCAACACTACCTTGATCTCCATATAAAGCCAAATATAACTTATTTTAAAGTCTCTCAATAAACTCAAAGGAGTTTCATAAGAAAGAGAGTCTTGCCAAAAAATAAAATAATAATAATAATAATTCCACGGAAGCCATTGTAATATAATGGCTACCAAGGTGGCCTCTGGCCAGTAAGGGGCTGAGAAATTTGGTTATTTATTTATTATTTATTTGTGTGTTTTCCTTTTTTTTACAAAAAAATAAACCTGATTGTTGCACATGGTGTATTTTTTTTTCCCCTGACAGAGTCAAGCTTCCAGTCCCATGACCCCATGTTTGTGGAGCACATTCCTACATCCAATATGTTATATTTTGGCTTCTTTTGTCATTCACCAGCAGGAGCTACATTACTAAACAAAAACAAAAACAAAAAAAAAAGAGCAGGCAAAAAATCAGAGCCGAGCTGTCGTAAAACATCGAGGATGCAATCTGAGAGGAGTATCTGATGAGCTGAGCAGTCCTTATACTCTCTCAGCAGGAAGTGTTCTTAACCCTACAAATAGTGAAGGACGTTTATCTACAGGTTTGTAAACAAATTACATTCTTCTTTTAAGACATAAATAAGTTAAAATAGAGCAATTTAAGCAAAAACAAGGCAACATGCCAGCAAAAAAACTTTATATATCCATGTATATAGATATACATATATATCTACCTATCTATATGGACGTATACATTCTCAATGAGGTATACGTTGATATAGATACAAAGAAATGGATATAATCTCATTAGTGTCTATGAAGTTCTTCTGTCCCATTGGTATAAATAACCCTACTGTGCAAGTTAAGCTTCCGCAACTTCAAAAAGTTATTTAAATTAATCTCTACAACTGAGACCATGCCACACAAGCAGTTCAAAAAACTCACAGACCAGTGAATTGGATAAATAAGCCTCAGAAAGGAGTCTTTTTTTTCTTTTTTTTTGTTTTTCTTTTTTTTTCTTTTTTTCTTTTTTTTTTTTTTTGTTTTTTTGCAGTTCCTGCCTAAGGGAAAAAAAATTAATAAACAAGAGAAGGACCGGAAGTGTACAGTACGTCCATGCAGGAAGGTGGTGGGTGGTCTGTGGTTGGGTGGGAGCAAGAAAGGGCACATCAGGCTATTGCTCACTCCCAAGAACCCACATCAGGGATCCCGTCACTTGCCTCAAAGGGACAAAGAGCTCAAACAGCTTCTCAGCCAGAGAGAGGTTCTATTGGGTGGAGATATATTTTCCTCCCATTTTGTCTATTTTTGTTTTCTTGGTGCTGTTTCATGGTTGAGTTTTCTGGGTTGGTTTGTTCTGAGTTGGTGGTGGCTATGGGTTTTTTGTTGTTCATTTGTTTTTTGTAGGGTTTTTTGTTTTATTTTGTATATATATATATATTTTTTTGAGATGTGAATGTTTCCCGCTAAAGCGATGTCTCCAGGCTGTGTATAGGACTCCCTGGGCTAGAAGAGGTAGCTGATTTGCTCGTGTCAGTGGTCAGATTGATCCCGCTATCGATTGCACTGTTGTTCTTGTTCAATGACGATGGCGGGCTCGAATTTTGCTTGAGAGCGGCATCTTCTTCCAGGTCAGTGTCATCAATGAGGGGGATATGGGGCTGAGAGTCTTCTATCCTAAATTCAGGATGAGTCATGAAGTTATGGATGGAGGTTCTAGATTCAGGTTTTTCTAAACCTTCATAGAGAGAGCTACGGAATGCCTTCACGACGCGGATCTGGAAGGGAAACATCGGGAAACGGGTCAGAAGCACTGAGCTCTAGACAGGGCTAAGGGGAGGGGAATGGTTTAACAGGCTGAGGGGGGCCTTTGGAGGAGCACAGCAGAAGGGGTTAGGGCACAGCAGATGGCTGGAATCCAGTCGCTGGATGTTAGGAGCATCGATGGGATGGGGTGGAAGGAATGGGCTCAAGTTTTGTGCATTCGCTTGGGGGCTGTGTGTGTGCACATGTGTGCAAACATAATGTAACTGCAACATTAGAATAATTCGAGTCACAAACCATCAAAGAGCTGATGGGAAGCACGAGTTAAGAAAGCATAAGTCCACTCAGGTGGGTGCCCATACCTAGTAGTAAAAGACCAAGCTGTGTTAATTTCAATGCACAGGTCGAAACCATGCATGGGGCTGGGAGGGGGCAGGTTCAGATGTGAGTAAAATAGGGTCGGCTTAAAAAATAAACCAAACCTTTTTTAAAAAAAAAAAACAAAACAAAAACAAAAACAAAAAACAAAAACAAAATATTGTTGTGAAAGAAACTATACAACATATAACATATCACACTCCACACACAGAAAGGAACAAAATATTGAGACAATCAGATGGGCGAAGATGAGAGACAACACAGAAGAGCCAAACTGAGAACTAAAACATAACCAAACCCAAACTAGACGTACAAAGTTTTCAGAGAAGAAAACCAGAAGCAGCCAGAAGCATGGGGGAGCCAAGCAGACAACATTCAGGGGAAGAATCATGCTACAGCAGAAGGGAGTTTGGTAATCACACAGACACACAGAACTGCCACACCAATGCTACGCTTGGAAGCCTAGACAATGTGAACAGAGATTGGTCTGTTTCCAACTTGGTCTTTGCCTTCATGCATTTGGGAGGTAAACACTCGAGTATAGACTCAACATTCTGGCCTTTCATTTCAACTGACTTTGTAATCATTTATTCACTTCCTTTTTTTTTTCGGCCAAATCCTTTACCCAGCCCCAAGATATCATTCTGGGGATTGCATAGGATTGAGTCACGTTCTTTCAATTTTTGTGTCTCAACTCTGAACTCTGTTCATCAAGTTAATTTTTTTAACTTAAAAAAAATTTAAATCTATTGTTTATACTGTCACTATGTTTCTTAATCTCCTTGAGGTAAATTGTCAGCAATACTTTTTGCTTTCAAATTATCTGTGAGTCAGACTTTTCCAATGGGTCAGCTTCTTTCTGGTTAATAAAAATTAGGTCTTTGGGGAAATGTCATTGACTCTTTCTGACCATGAAATGGACAGTTCAGGGCCAAGTTAAGTGGATGGGGAGTCTAGAATAAACTTCCTTCTCTTTTAATTTGGCTAGAGGAACCAACCTTGATTCCTTGATTCAAGACTTGGGTGAACTAAATGCAAAGTAGAATAACAGGTTATTAGAGCAACAACGGAAACCATTTAACCCAAGTCCTTCTTTTAATGGATATAAAAACTAAAGTTTAGAGGACCAGGGAAATCAATTGTCTGAAGTCACACAGCTAGTTAATGGTGGAGATAGAACAGAAATCCCAGTCACCTATTATAATGGCCATTAGGGAGAATTACCCAGTGAAGTGAATCTTTTAAAATGATGATTATTTCTGTGTATCTTTTATCAAGGAAGATAATAGGCAGTGGACCATATCTAAGATACCATCCAATATTACATATACAAGTCATCACAACGAATATTTAATGACTTGTTCTCCTCTGACAAGATCTCCAGAACTCTTTCTAGGCAGATCTCAAGCTCAAAGCTCCAACTTTATCAAATCTAGTCTCTAAGCAAGAAAATCATATTAAACATATGGAAATCATACATACATACTATTAGGAGTATGACATTAAATAAATCACTTAACTTCTATTTATCTCAGTGTTTTCCATTATAAAATGGGGATAATAATGGAATCCACTTCTCAGGGTTGTAGTGCAGATCAAAATGAGATATTTGTAAAGCATTTAGCACAGTGCCCACAACATTGATGGGTACCATATAAATACTAGCTTTTATTATTATTGAACTATCAATCCAAAATTACTCCCTGTAGCTGCTAACATTTATATAAATACATTATAAGTTATGAAGCACTTTTCTTATGAGAATTTTGTGGTATGTTTTTATTTAATGACAATAATAATAAATCATTTAATAATAGCATTTATATAGTCCTTAAAGATTTGCAAAGTAGTTTGTATACACTGTCTCATTTGATCCTTATAACAGCTCTAAGAAATGGTTATTTCCTCATTTTGCCAATAGAGAAACTGAGGTTGAGAAGTTAAGTGATTTGTCCAGGTTCCCACAGCTAACAAAGTATCTGAGGCAGGATTGTCACTTAGGTCTTCCTGACTAAATTCATGCAGTCTCAGAAAAGTAAGAGAGCTGTACATGATTGAGAGGTGGTGGAATTGTGACTTGAGCCAGTGAATTTTCTACAATACTATGAAAATCAAATCAATCCACCAATAAAGTTAGTCAATAAGCATCCATTAGAAACTTGCTACAGGTACTCTGACATGAATTTGGGCAAGTGGGCTAGACTGGATGATTCCTAATAGTGAATGTCCTAGGAGTGAATGTTTTCTAATATAGTCTATCCTGTTGAAGTGGGAAGGAAATGCAGGATTCCCTTTGGGGTAAATGTCATTTTCCCAATTCACTAAGATTACTTTGTGCCTTGAGAGGATTGAGGCTTTCAAAAAAGGAGAACTTGAACCTTTCTTCCCCATCACCAAATTCAGGTCAAAAACTACCCAGTCAATATCACTGAGTGATTGAAGAATTCATACAGGTGGATAGGGGCAATGGAACAACACTGGCTCCAAGATTTTGGGATCCCTGATTTATAATGTGCTTTTTAGATTTAATGGCATTGTAGAAACATCCCCTCAAAGGGGCAACAGTGTTGGACTCTTTCAATGGGAGGCCTGCGTGGAGTCAGGGGAATGGATGAGATCAAATTTCCTATCCTAGATTAGGAGGCCCTAATATAATAAATATAATATATATATATATAATATATTTATTATAATAAATATAATAAAAATTATTTATCAGGCACCATTGGAGTTTGAACTCCCCTATATGAGTAAATTTTCTAGCTAATTAGAAGGTTAAGATCCTAACTACTGTAATTTTGCTTTAACTACTTTTGATATATTTTTTCCTTTGGTGCATTATATGCTTCCCTGACTTCTCCAGCATCATTTAATCTGTTCTGGATGTTTCAGAATCACTCTTAGGCAAATAGGTCATTCTATTCCACAATAACATATAGCCTACTTCTGTATTTACTTTTTAAGGTTTCATTACATAATTCCCTTTTATTTTTGCTTATCTGATGTAGGAAGGGAAATCATATAATGAAATGTGTTAGAATTGAGCTGTCTTATTTTAGTCATGTCCAACTCTCTGTGATCCCATTTGGGATTTTCTTGTCTAGAACTGAGCTGAATAAGAATAAACTGTGTCTGAGAGAAAAAGGGGCTAGTTTTAGGGTCAGGGTTTTGTTAGGTCTGAGATGAAAATTCAGGAGCCTTTCTAGTTTTTGGATTGGTAGCTATATTTCAAAGCTTGGAGATTATCCAAAAACTGACTTTAGAATAACTAGAGTGCAATATAACTAATGTGAAGAAAAAAATCATAGTTAGCTGCCTGTTCTACTAAAGGAACTGAGTAGATTTAGGGCATTTTCCTGACTTTCTGACCCTATGATAGGTAATTGTGAGATTAAGGGCCAGAGCTCCCATCCCTGTGGTCTCCCTGTGAACTATATGGAGTTTGGCCTGATCTGCAACTGACAAAGCTGGCTGGCAGGTAGGAAGGGGATGGGGAACACACACAATGAGATGCAGGCCCCTCCTTCCACAGGGATGGAGACAACAGAAAGAATGGACTGCTCTGGACAAGACTATGGGGACAAGACTTTAGGAGCATCCTGCCACGCTGGCTCAAGTCTCCACTTCGGTCTTCTCCAAGGCTGAAATGAAAAAAATGGGAGGAAAAAAGGGGGAAAAGCCTCTCCATCTCCCTCCCACATGCTGAAAATCAGATTTCAATTTTTTAAAAAAAAATATATATATATATATCACATGGGTCATGATGATAGGGGCCAGGTGAAGACAGAAGAGAAATTTCAGGGCTTTCTAATTTTCCTTTGCTCATCTGGAGAAATTAAAGTGAGATTCAACCTTTTCATCTGCAGTGAAATACATCAGGCCTCTTCCAGGCTCAACAGGGAGCATTTGAGATTATACTCGAATGTTTACCCGGCTTCAAGGAAGCCAAATGTTTTGGGATTGGTTCACATTCATGTCAGGCTCAAGTTAAAGACTCACAACCTCTTTTAATTTCACTCTCTCTTGCTGAACTCTCAGTCCAGGGTTCTCTAGCCCTCTAGGGAAACAAACACATTGAATATTCAGACAGTAGAGAGGAGGAGGGCACTGCAAAAGCAAGTCATTTTTCACGCTAGCGAAAGATCCATAAGTGATTAGTACCAAAACGCAAACAAGAGGTCCAATTTTTATTATATTTTATTTTTTCCCAAGAGATGCCAACTCTTTGACCTAGCTACACTCTGAATTGGGAATGTTAGTGGGGCGAAAGGGGCAGGAGGGGTTCTTGTCCATCTGGTGGGTTGGGGCGTGGAGGAAAGTAACCAAATGCCCTATAGCAAAGAGCTTCTAGCTTCTAACTTAGGGAATTCCAATCAGAATCTGATTAGCCAATTATAAAGTGGCAGTATTTTTGAAAGCATGCTACAAATATGGTTGCTGATATGGAAGAGGCTAATCTTAGTGTTGAAAACTTGAGTAAACAAAAAGTTTTTTTTGGTTTTGAAGGGAGGGTTGGAAAGAGGGACATAATCAACTTGAATGACAAAAAGGAGCACAATACGTTATTCTGGCTTCCCATCAGGATTATTTCTCTCTAAATGAAGATATGGGCCTGGAATAGACTGAACTATCTTAGTGTGTATTTAGCATCTTTTCCCTGGAAAAGCAAGGCCATCCTGCATAAATGTGGACTTCCAGTAATGGCTTTCTATCCTAAATGGGGAGTTGGGCAGGGAATAAAAAATAACAGGACACATTCTGGCCCATATGTTGCTCAAAACACTGCCTTAGGACACCAAAATCCATTGGGAAAGTTACTAAGATAAGGATGACTCATCCTACAAGGCTTAAAATAAAGGCTCCTGCCTGGCCTAATGGTCCTGCAGATGACAATTATGGCCCTTGCTTCATCATTGAGGTCATGGGTGGAAAGGATAGGAGATTTTGAGCTTGAAAGGACCAGTTTAGAACTCAGCTTCCTCATCTTAAGATGAGGACATGGGGGTCCAAATTGTTGCAGGTCACACAACTGGAAATGTCTGTAGCAGGATTTGAATCTGGGATTTCCTGACTTGGAGTTTGGCTCTATATCTACTCTATCAGTCTACCAGCCACCACCCCCCATTGGTAGTTTCTTGGGAAGACACTGAATTATGACATCAGGAAATTAAGGTACCAAGGGCTTCCTAGGCATCTGGAGACAAACATCAAATGAATTTAAACATATAGGATAAGCTTTAATGGATGTTGTCAACTTTCAAACATCCAAGATAAGAGAAGGGAGCAAGGGCTTAGCAAGTCTCAACTATTTAATTCTGTAATACAAATACATTTGAGTATAAGCTTTGTTTAATGTGAAAATTGTATTAATGAGGTCACATTTAGAAAGACTCAGCTCCAAGGGTACTCTAGCTTTCCTCCTTCCTGCTCTTTTCCCTAGTTTTTACTCTAGAATACGGATCCCCTTTCAGGAATGAACAGCATCACATCTCAGGAAAGTACCAGTGAAAGTAGAACTGTTCTTCTTAAATTTTCTTCTTAAAATTTCTGTCTAGTTGCCTTATTCTTTCCTATAAGTGAGAGAACATGCTTTAAGGTAAAGCTTATCTATCCTTGAGAAGCTCATGGGCCATGATCAGAATAAAGTAAAAAAGGCTCACTTAAGAAAAGGAGGAGATACTATTGAATTCAAGAGGAAAAGTGTAGAAATATTGGCCTAAAAGTGTGACTTGTTGGAAAAAAAACAGTGTGAAAACTAGACGGTTGAGTCAATAAATGCAGTTGAGTTCATTGAGCCAGACTTTACCACTTACTATTTATTTCACCTTAAACAAGTTCCTTCTCCTGGATTTGTGTTTTCCTCAGCTCCAAAATGAAACTGATTGAATTAGAGAAACTCTAAGATTCAATCTAAGATACTATGGCCCATGAATTAGTACTTGGGCCGAATGATTATCAAATTGTCAATTAAAGCCATATTCATAAGAAGGGTTCAAGAAGAATTTCTCAGAAACTATAGACCACTGAACCTCATTTTTATACTAATCAGGATGGTGGAGATCTCTAGTAAAGAGTAAGACCCCTGAACATTCAAGCAAACAAAACTCATTTGGGAGAAAAACAAATGATGATCTCTTCTCAAAGGCACTCGTTTTTTTCTTATTAATTAAGAGTTGTTTGAAGGGTACTAGCTATATCCTTGGGAAATTGTTACAATCTTTAAATGAAGTTCTACATCAAAACCATGAGTCACTCTGGATTTATGAAGGTCAATCTTCATGGAAAGGAAAGCTAGGGCATTTTTTGAGCTGGGAAATCATAAATAGTAAAGTTTCCAAGAATCTGACCACATTTAATGCATATAAAGGATGTGAGGGGGAAAAAGCTTGCACAGTGAAATATTTAGGTTAATGCCACATGATGGCCATTTCTTTGGGTGGAAGATGGCAGGATGATGGAAACAAACTGAAGGAAGATTTTTTTCATAGGTTACTAAGGTGCCATAGGCCCACAGAGCTGGAAGGGACCTTTGAGGTCTGATTCCCATGTTCTATGTGTAGCTCACCTCAGGATGTCAGACACCATTAGGAAAGAGATTAGAATAATACATCTTCTCACCTACAGAGCTTACAAGAAAACTCCAAACTAGCTCGAATATCTTGCAAGGACAGGGATGGATCTTGCCCCATCACTGGTACAGATGTAGATTTAGAGCTGGATGGGATTTTTAGTAATCATCAAACCCAACTCCCTCATTTTACAGATGAGGGAACTAAGGTCCAGGGAAATTAAGAGATTTACCCAGGATTATGGGTCACTAAATATTTGAGTCAGAATTAGAACTCAGATCTTTTGATTCTACATTTAGAACTCTATTCACAATGCCACTAAAAAGATTGCTTGAGGTTCTACAGCAAGCAAGGAATAAAAGGCAGATTTAAAGTAGGGGGAAAAATCAAGTTTCACTTACATAACAATGTATCAAGAGCTAGCGATCACAGCCTCGCAGGGAACTGGAAATTACTTTATAGATTATTTTCAGAATATATCAGGTCATTTATATGCCTATGACTCAAAAGTTCAACAAAGGAAAGGGACTGAGAAGAATAAGAGATGGCATCCATTTTTTATTGTGTATTACAGTATTGACTACCTAGGATTAAAGATGTACTTGTGATTACCATATCTCAAGAAAGTTTGAACATAGCTGGAAAACAACCTAGAAAAGACAATAAAATTGACTGAGATAATGAGGCAAATGCTGTAGAAGAGTGTGTTTTAAAAAGATGAGGTCTTTCAAGCAAAGACTGATGGAGGGAGAGATGGGATTAAAA
This sequence comes from Myrmecobius fasciatus, assembly GCA_023553655.1. NCBI lineage: Eukaryota > Metazoa > Chordata > Mammalia > Dasyuromorphia > Myrmecobiidae > Myrmecobius > Myrmecobius fasciatus. The sequence continues at coordinate 14,225 of JAJPUD010010324.1, read as the reverse complement.
TCAATATCATCACTGGACATGCAAATAAAGACCCATTTGACTTAATCCAGAAAATGTCTAGATCGAGTGGATAGAAAAGGACTAGAATCTCATGATGGAGACAGCCTATCAGGATCCAGAGGGAAGACTATGGGGACTGAATGTGGATCATAATGTAATAATTTCACCTCTGTTGTTGTTGTTTGCTGTCTTTTTTTTTTCTTTCTCATTTTTTGATCTGATTTTTCTTGTGTAGCATGATACATGTGGAAATATGTTTAGAAGAATTTCACATGTTTAAGCTATATTGGATTACTTGCTGTCTAGGGGAGGGGAGGAGGAGGAGGAAGGGAGAAAAATTTGAAGCATAAGGTTTTGCAAGGATGAATATTGGAAACTATCTTTGCAGTATTTTGAAAGATAGTGCTCATTTCAGCAGCACATATACTAAAACTGGAATGATATAGAGCAGATTAGCATGGCCCCTGCTCAAGGATGACATGCAAATACGTGAAGCATTTTGAAAAACAAAAAGCTATTATAAAAAAGAAAATGACTAGAAGACAAAATATATACAGATTTTAAAGAACTATTGAATAAATTTGAGGATGACTGATCCCTAAAGAGTTATTATGGGAAGCTGGATTGTTTGTGAACATCTTTAATCTGGAAACTGTCCATAAGGGGCTCAAAAAATCTGATCAGAGATGTGAAAATGCTCATTCAAAGGAAATAATATTATCAGTAATATCAATAACAATTACAATATTAGCATTATGAGACATATAATTGAAATCAAGAAGTTGCTTGGGTACCCTGTGAGAGATCAAATCTTGAGCTAGAAGGAGCCATAGGATAGAACACAGTATAGGAAAGAAGATTTCTTATGTTCTTAAAACTATCTCAGTTGATTTGTACTTAAAGTCTGCTAGTATTCTTAAATATTTTCAGGAGTGCCCATATTTCTGTTACTTGATAAATATTTTAAATATCCCAACACCTCCAGAAGACCTTGCTCCGGGGCCTCCTCTATAAAATGGTAGAGTTGGCAAGAATAAAGCTATCTTTGGGGTTTCTTTCAATACGGATGAGTTCCTCTCTGAACCAGTACTATCTTCATTGAACAAAAGGGCCTCAAAGCACAACACCAGGACCATCTGGGAGGAGAATGCACCCAGGTTCTTATTCTGATACTGTGGCTAAAGGATTGACATTAATTTACAGAGGACTCTACTGACCCTCACATTTTTGTGGACAGTGGAGATGAGGACCGGAGGTTGTAGATATTGGGAAAAACCAAGTCCCTGTGACTACCAAAGCTAGACAGTCACTAAGCCTGACTTTCCAACATTATCCATGTGAATCTCAAACACCCTATGGGAATCTATTTCCCTGCCTTTGTCTATATGACAGCAAGAACATTATACCCCAAAAAGGAAAAGGAACACAGATGTGTTCCTTTTCCTTCTCTTCAACCTCTTTCGCTTCCTTGCTAGTGATGCTTAATGAGAATTTTGAAAATCTAAACCAAATCACTGACCCTATCTTCCAACTGAAGATGAGGGATTTAGTTGGACCATAGGGACCTTCCAGTTACAGACCAATAAGGTTTTGGGACCAAGCCCAAATCATGGCTCAATGACCCCAGGGAAACCAATCTCAGTATAAGACCAATTCAAGGAAGGGATTAGGAACTGGAATTTTGGAAATATGTCCTATTTCTCTTTCTGACAGAATGGATTCTACTTTATCCCCAACGACAGGGCAGAAAGAAATGGTATTTGGGTCCAGAACCGGATGGCCCCCATGATCAACTCCATTGCCTGTAGCTGATTATGATCCCCCTAACTAAATATTCCATCCATCAACTGTAACTCATTGCTGATTATGGTCTTTCTTATGAGCGATGAGCCCTTGACTGACTAGTCCTTCTGCCTGAGATTCCCAACCATCTAGGAACCCCTGCCCGCCCGCCCACCCACCCACTTGCCCACTGAGAGAGTTGGCATCTCTGGCAATTGGAGGCATTAAGAATTCACACTCACGCCCAGCTGCAGCAGGAGGTGTGCTGGTAGGAGAGGAAAGAACATTGGATAACGATACGTGGCTAGGGCTAGAAAGATTGGTTACATCCTGGCTCTGGCTTGTGACGGAGGACTGTCTCCTGAGAGCCCCCTGAAAGGAAGCGCCACTCTTGAAAGTATTGACTACTTCAATCTGCAACGGAGGAGAGAACGAGACAAGTTGCGAAAAGGGTGGACACAACGGCTACACAAGTGACAGGCATGACAACCAAAATAAGAGCAATAATTAATAATAATAATAATTAATAATAATAGCAACAATAACACCAGCAACAGCAACGACAATAATAATAATATCACTTAAATTTAAAAAAATTAAAAAGCAAATAAAAAACTAAAATGCCTTAAGGAATTTCTGCTTAGCCCCTTCCCCTTTTGGAAGCTCCCCCAGCTGAGAAGGCTGTTTTAGTGGGTTTCTTCCTGTAAACTGCCGTTCTTTCTCCTAATGAGGCAAATGTGAGGAGAGGGATTATTTCCCAGGAAACAGGAACTTTTTCCCTTCCCTATTTCCCAAGAGAAACTAAAATAAAGCCTGTGGGTCAAAGGATGAGGTCCTAGATGAGAGGGTGTTGGAGAAGGTTGGAAACTGCAAGAATGTTCAGACTTTGGACCCACTCTCCTCCTTATGGGGAGTTGAGCAGATTATGGGGACAGACTACAATGAGCCCCTTGCTGGGACCTCCAACATTATCCCTCATTGAACCCCATTTCTTTATCTCCATTTAGGAAATGAGGCTACTCCAGACATTCAGGTCATTTCAAAGATTTGTGGTTTGGGTGAATTGAACTTTAGCTGTTGAAATGGCACACCATATTGTGGACTTTGGTTTAATCTATTATAATAAGCTTACTTACTGTAATCACCTTCAAATACCCATGACAGAAGAGGAGAAATTCAAAAAAATGTCTACCAGACAAACTGTCCCCTTTCCTGCCTCAAGGCAGGGCTCATTCACATCTCAACTGAGTAGATGCTATTAGAATTCTAAATAATTGCAATAAGAATTGATACATCATTTTAAAGTGGGCAAAATATCTCTGTTAAGCTTCACAACAACCCTGGAAGGTGGAGACAGTAGGTAGTGCTGCTATCCTCAGTTTACCTATGACAAACCCAAAGTTCAGAGAGGTCAATCAACTCACCCAATTTCATATGGGTAGAAAAAGATAAAGCTCAGCTTTGACCCCAATCCTTTGAAGTCTCAAGACCAGGGGTCTTTCCACTAGTCATTTCACACTGCCCCTGCAGTCATTAAAAATGATCAAGGGAGAACATCTAGATGTAAGTACCTCCAGAAGCAACTGGAGTATCGGGCAAAGAATCAGACTTAGAACCACTAGTTTTCTTGACCATCCTCCATTTTTCCAGCTCCTGGGCATCAAGACTGCTCACTCTGCAAGGAGCAGACAGCCCAGTTTTGTTAATAAATATTCTGTCCTAAGACATATATACAGAGTCAAACATGGGACACAGAATTGAGGAGACAGGGCTTCACAGACTGGCTCTGTTCTCTTTCACCATTTCTCCCCTTTCTGTAGACTATGAAGCTGGGAACCTTTACTGTCTCCATCTTTGGAGCTCCTCACTAATTCCTTCATTCCCTTCTGGGAACAAGAGTGCAATTGTTTAGAAACAAGCTCTGACTCCTGAGAGGAAAAGTGATCGATGAGCAAGCTTGGCCATGCTCTGGTACTGACTTGAGATTAAGTATAAGAGAAGGAACCTGTAATGATGCCTTGTACCAAGGACTATGCCCATCTTCTATGGGTGGTAGAGGGTAGTGTTTGCTACATATGGTAGACATGTAGACATGCAACATTTCTAGAGTTTTTTAAGCTTTACAAAGCATTTTCCTCACTTCCCTTTGAGGTAGACATATATATTATTATTTCCATTTTGTAGATGAGGAGACTGAAGCCCAATTGAGCCACTTGCTTGTGGTCACTGAGCAAGTTTTGCTACCTGGGTCTTTCTGCCTCCAAATGCAGAGTTTCTAGTGTGCCACACTGCATATGTGACTTGGTATAATGTCTATTATTCCCATTTGAGGTCCCCAAAGTCATTGCATGGATGAACAACCAGTCGTTCAGAATCTCAACAATAATCTGTTGAAATAAGTTATTCACAGAAGCATTTTTCTACATTTGTGGGTACTACACATAGATTTTGGCACATGTATATGTCCTATATGAGTTTTTGCTGGTGTATACATAGATGCATTTCTGCAAGTGAGTTTCTAGTATGTTTTGGTGGATGTATGCATGATTCTGGTCTGTTTATAAGCATGTTTGAAAATGGGTATATATTGTATGCATGAATATATTTCTAAATATGAGATTGTGTAACAACCTGATTTTTTTACATACACACATGTGCTACATAAATTTTTGCAAGGGTAGCTAAGTGGTGTACTAGATGGAGCACAGGGTCTAAAGTCAGGAAGACTCAACTTCTTGAGTTCAAATCTGGCCTCAGACAATTCCTATTTGTAATTCTGAGCAAATCACTTCAACTACTTTGCCATAGTTTCCTCTTCTGTATCAGAGAGCTCATTTTACAGATAAGGAAACTGAGGTAAACAGCATTAAGTGATTTACCCAGGATCATATGACTGGTAAGTGTCTAAGGCCAGATTTGAACAAGGCCTTCCTAATAGTTAATAAATGAGAAAGGATTTTAATTCATTTGTTTTTTTCTCTAAGAACATCACTTTGTCTCTTGAGCCACCTAGCTGCCTACTCCTGTGTCTGTGCATGTTTATGAGAAGTGGGTTTGCACTTGAGTGTTTTCTGGATGGGTGTGCATGCCCATTGCTGTGGAAAGGTATGTCATGTGTAGACTTTGAACTATTGTTGTGAAGGTCAAATGAAAAAGAAACACTTTGGAAAAGATGAACCAGCCTACAAAGGGCTCTGGCCTGGGTTAGAGCATCCCCTGATTGGGTTAGAAGCCCCTAATTGTTCTTTGTTCTTTCTCATCATGTAAAAGCCTCTGTGGGGAAGAGATGCTAGATATGTCCAACTACCCACTCCAAGCAAGCATTGTCAAATCCACCCAGTAGATACCCCAGCCTGGGCCAGTAAGTCTGGGATTGAACACTCACCTCTGAAAACTGCTGGTCAGCTAAAGTAGACTTGGGGGAGAAGCAGTTACTCCCTCCCTCCCCCAGTCCCACCCTACCTCTAGGCTTCTCAATCCTGCCCAGACTCACTGAGGAACTCCTGCTCCCTCCCCTGAGCTCATTATCCACTTTAGTTATTGCTATTTTCCTCTCCCGCTCTTCATGCCTACTCTAATTGCTTATAAACTGGAGATGATTAATTAACCAAAGTGACAAAATACCATTAGAGGAGGCCACTCCAATATGAAAAAAAATACAAATAAAAAAACCAGTGACTTTGTTTTGGAGTGAGCCTTATCCTCAGAGCTGCAGATGGACTCATGGAAATGGGGACATTTTACTATATAGAATCTTGGGGTTGTGACTTGGGAAAATGAGTCCCAAGTGGGGTAGAGGAGGAAGGAAGGGCAAGAGTACAGCTGTTTCTCTAATAATTCCAGAAGAATGACATGGCTCTGGGGACTGTCATTGGTAGTAGGGAGAAATTTTTTACCATCCTATTAAGGAATCTGATTGTCAGTACTCTGGCCAAGATGACCCTTCTTCTTCCTCACTTCTCCCACCCATGCTCCTCCCAAATACTTGCACTTGCCAGAGGCCTTCATGTTCAATACCCTGTGTAAAGTGGAGTGCTCATTTCTACCCAGGATGCCTCTTGGTTGGTCACACTCTACATACCTGAGTTTGGATCCTATTCAGGCCACGGAACCACAGGATCTGTCCACGTCGAAGTTCTCTCTCAGCATGATCAATCTCCTCAACGTCCTCATTGAGTTCTTCCTCGGGGATCTCCTCTTTCTGAGTGAGCCGTCCTGCCTCCTTCAGGAACTTGAGCCTGCTGGTTGGGATGGTGGCAATGATCTAAAAAGACACAAGAGAAAATCAACAGAGGCACATTAATTTACTTATGAATTAATCCATCCTCTAATCAATTCATTCATTTACTTATCCAGTCAATCAAAAAAAAAATTCATTAAGCCCTACTATGTGCCAAGCACTGTACTAATTCACTTATTCAATCAATGAGTATCTATTATGTGCCCCACATTTACTTTAAGATCACAAGTCCAGGACAATCTGAACAAGCAGAGGAGAGGAAGGATGATACCTCTCAGGTAGGAATAATAGAACAGGCGAAGGCATGAAGCTGAAAATGTGAATAAGAGAGTAATGGTTCCTTTAACTGGTTGGCAAGGGTGTCTATGTACATGGTGTATTTATATACTTATGTGTATAAACACACATATCTCCAGGGTATCTTTGCAAAAGTAGAATTCAAAGAATTGAGATTCATTATGTTTTACTCAGTTTATTCCTTCCATTTAGAGATGGAATCTGCAGATCACTATACCAGCAAGCAAGTCCCATGAGCCAAAAAAAAAAATTAAAATTTATCCTCCACGGCAAGAAGCAAGTCTAGTGTCCTGAAAGCAAAATGCCATCTTCTTCAGAAGAACAAGGTTTCCACAGGATTTGTCTATGGTTCAGAAGGACCAGCTTGACTTCCTTCAATAGTCAATCCTACAGCTCAGCTCGGGCAGGAGCCTCTAAGCTAACAGTGGTCTCCCTTTAGAAATAGCATATTACAGGCTGTCAATGCTACCAGAAGAAGATACTAATCTCCACACTTGTGGAGTACCCAGTAAACATGAATCATGAGCTAATTAAGCACTGCATGGAGTACCCACTGAAAAGATATGCTGTGAGGGGCAGCTAGTGGGTGTAGTGGATAGAGCACCAGCCCTGAAATCAGGAGGACCTTAGTTCAAACCTGACCTCAGACATTAACACTTCCTGGCTATGTGTCCCTGGGCAAGTCACTTAATCCCAATTGCCTCAGCAAAAAAAAAAATCTATGTTGGATAGGAGATGGTAGGGGGCTGCTAACAAGGTCTGACCTCCTGATTCTATTGTAAATAGGTCAATGCAAAATAATCACTAAATCATTTTGGACAGATGTGAGGGAGATTGTGATAACATCTGGGGGGAGATCCATATTCTACTCTTGTAAAACATGGCATTTGAGCTGAGCCTTGAAGGAAGCTAGAGGTAAATTACAAGAGGCAGAGGCTGCTTGCTTATATTCTACTCTGAGAACAGGAACCTGCCAAGAAGAGCTTACCTGACCCCAGACAAGCTCTCCTAGTCCAATGAATATACACCACATCCACTGGTCAAGCTGGAGAGGAGAACAGCTGAATGGCTTCCCCCCGAACTGCACAATGACTATCTGGAGACAAAATTGGAGACACAAACCCATCACCAGGAGAAGGACAAGTTTCATCTCTCAGAACAGGGCCTGGGACTTCCTGCTGGCAGGTGCCAGGTGACGTTCTTCCAATGAGGATATCCCAGGGTCCTGATTACCTGAATGGCGAAGGTGCCCAGTACAATTGTGCAGAAGATGGGGTTCCTGAAGATGCCATCGAACACATTCCGCTCCCCATGGATTTTCCGGGCATTGATTTCATTAAACAGCTGCATCATGACAAAGGTGTTGAAGATGATGGTATAGTGTTCAGAGGGAGGGGAGTGGAGAGGGGCATTGCGTCCACTGTCAATCATGAACATCTTCTCACCTATAGAAAAAAGAAAGGGCAAATATAACCAAAGAAGTCTCAGCCTTACTTTTTCTTAGTTTTAGTTTTCTCATCTATAAAAGTAAGGGTTTAGATTGGTCTCTAAGATCCCTTCTAGTGCTAATATTCTCTAGTTCTACTTGTCTATTCTACAATGACTATATAGGTATCAGAATAGTGATAGGAAGTGGAAGGGTGAGAGGAGAATGTAACAGAAGGATATATAAAAATAAGTCTTTTTACAAAATTGGTTCATAAAGTTTCTTCTACCTCATAGTACCTTATTCTTTGTTACCAGTAGAGAACTATAAAAATACTCATGTGCTTGCAAGTTAAACATTTCATAGGAGAGACTTCCTACATTGTTGCCTCAGATGCTTCAATGGATCTTATCAGTGTGAAAATTCCTACTGAAGTTGTGGGTCAAAGTATTTCTGTCCATTTGGGGCAACTCATATATAATGTTCCACAGATTCTCTGAAGGTAGTCCAATCTGTGTATTAAGAGACTTCCTTGACACACCAACATTTTGAGGATATCAATGGAATATGCAAGCTATTTATGGTCTATCCCTCATTCTAATTCTATGATTAGCCCATCTTTTTTGATTATACATTTCTCCAGTGAAATCCTTTATTCTTCTTTTTCAAGATTACTCATATGTTATATGTTGCAGCCTGCTCATGCCTACCAAATGTCCAATCATTGCTTCATTTTTATTTCTGTAGAAACTATATTCCTTTGACTCCTAACCATACATCAGGTAGGATATTAGCATTAAAAAGTCAGTACTTTGTTTCAAGGAGAATTCTGTTTGGGATCACTTAAGAAGCTCTACAATTTCCCAGAGGGAATCCTGCCTATTCTCCTCTTGTTCAACTCTGCAAGTGAATGTCCATAGTATTCCCTGTCATTATAGATAGATAGATAGATAGATAGATAGATAGATAGATAGATAAATACATAGATTTATATATCTATGTAATATATTATATATAAATATATATTATGTATAATAATATATTTATATGTATTTATATATGTGCAATATATAAATATAAATATACACATTTATATATCATACATAAAATATATGTGTATATACATGGGGAAAGAGAGAGGGCGAGAGAGAACTGATGAATGAATTTGATCTAGGTTGTCCATTTGACTATATGTCATAATCTAAACAATAGAACTTCTTGGTCTTGGTTTTCCCTATTTGTATAGTTAAGTCAAGCACTCTTAAATGGTTGTAGCACCATCCACCCATAAACAGGAATACTTGAAGGACCTTACTATTACTAGAGAATGCTTCATTAGCTTGAACTCTGCACTGGATCAACTCCAACAGCAGGAAACACCTTTGATAAGCATATACCCCTCTATTTTATGCCTCACTTGCTATTTAGGACCAAGATGATATCTTTTCTTGTATCTTTTAATTAGTTGAGAAAAATATTGATGTATAAGTGGAAGATAATTTCTTGTTCCACCTTGTTGGAAGAAAACTTTTCAAATTTTACTGAAGGAATCTTTAATTAAATACAATGGGATCTTATCTTCTTTAAAACTTTCAGGCAACTGTATAATGGCAAATATACTCTATAGTATTCTTTGCTAAAGCCTGACTAGTAGACTTAATGTGTAGATTTTGATAAACATACATTTTATATAGCATTTTTATAGTTATCAAAACAGTTATGCAAGCCAATAGTGTTTTTTTTTTCATTTTCTCATTAACCTTTTAAAATATTAATAAGGGCTGAAATTTTCACCATACCTTTGGTTTCTTCTCCTACCAAAATCTTGAGAAGTGATCTCTCATTATTCTAAAAATTGTATTGCCTCCAGCACAAATCTCCTCTATCTCACTTGGCCAAATTCAGCTACTTTTATCATATATATTTTTGATGTCACTTTTAATTTCCATGTAAACATATCCAGGATTGTGATGTCAAAGTATAAAATAACAGTATAACTGTTTTAAAAGTAGAAAAGTTAGTTATAAATTGCAGATCTTTTCCATTTTTCTTTTATTTGTTTTTCTTTCTCCCATTGTTATCCTTAAATATCCTTATGATGAATTTTCTTACTTGGTTCTCTTACCAAACTTTCTAAATTGGTTTTACTCCCACAACTTCTTTCTATTTTTTGAGACAATATTGCTCTGAGCATTTCATTCTCCTTCTTGAGGTTTTAGAAATGAGTCTATAAACTAAAGTTAGCATTGTACTTGGCTGCCATAGCTCTCTTGGCAAGTAAAACAATCTGATGACTAGAGGACTTGTTAGGCTCCCTGATCTTCTTGATACAATAGTTGATTTGTATCAGTTAAATTTATATGTGAAATTATTGTAGTCTGTGTCTATGTACTTTATTATGTCCACAATCCCTTTTTGTTATTAAGTTGTTTTACTTGCATGTCAAATCTTATTCATATGTTTATTCTTTCTTCTAGCTTTGCACTAATTTTGATATTTGTTCTAACAAATTTATTGTCTGATTATATACAGACAACTAATAAAGGAATAAATCCCACATAAATAATTACTGAGTACTTCCCTGTATATGAAAATATAAGTAAAATGAATTTCAATAAAGTTCTCCAATTCCTTGTCTTCTAATTCTTTTCTTGATAATTGTATGAATAATATATGAAAGATTTCTGTGTAATTTAAAAGCTTTTGGCCAGTCTCCTTCCCTCTTACTGATCAAAGGTGTTCTCAAACTCTTGACCTATTTCTCCTTTTCCTCTAAAGTCATGAAGTACTAGAATCTGTGTTCACTTAATTTAGAGGTTCTTATTAAGTTCCTTGAAAAGATCTTCTTCTCTTCATCCTCTTATGAGCTGTAATTTCATGATGGTCTTTTTATACATCAGAAATACTTGCACTGAGATGACCAAATGGCTTCTCAAGTGACATTTCTTATTGCTTTTGTATGCATAAAATTAAACTAACTCCACCAACTTTATAATTTGCTTTTACAAGACGAACCTGTCAGACCAGTTTCTTTTCACTGTAACTTCCTTTTTTCTTTTGATTTCAATTATATCAAGACTGTCAAAGTTCACATGATTCATTTCCTCTAGTAGGATGTGCACTTAGTAATTGGATAAGGATATCCCAATTGAACCTACCAAGAGCTAAGCGAAAAGTTATAGACAGCTTAAAAATAAGGTAATTCTTAGCAATTCTGCCCTTTATTTCCCATTATTTTGCTACCTTCATAATAGAAGCAGAGGGGACGCTCACAGAACCAAGAGCCATATTGGATTTTCCTTTGTTTCATGGAGTGACATGGCCAAAGTGTTCACCGCCACGTTGCCAGCTTACTGATGATGAGACTTCTGACAATCAGCCAGCTTAGTCCTTAAATAGAAGATTCAATCTGTTTCTAAGCCTCTACTCAAAGGCCTTTTAAGTATGATAAAACCTGCCAGGACTTTTTTTCATTGGCTCTGTGTTGACAACACAGTCACTACCACTTCACTATGAGGCATTTGCTTTAAATTTTTTGGTGTTCTCAACTGACATCAAACCATTAATGATGACTTTTTTGGCCCTTTCTCAGTGAATGTGTTTAAACACTAATGGATCTATAGGAAAGCAACTGGAGAATAGGTAGCCCTTAACAGTCTTTCACTAAGTCTTCATAAAACTTTTCCTTTCTTTTCTTTTCTCTTTGTTTTTTCCTTTCTTTCTTTTTCTTTCTTCCTTTCTTTTTCTTTCTTTGTTTCTTCCTTCTTTCTTTCTCTCTCTCTCTCACTATCACTCTCTTTTCCTTCCTTCCTTCCTTTCTCTTTCTTTCATTTCCTTCCATCATACTTAAATCCAAGATATGAGAGTCATCCTGGATGGAAGGTGCTGTGTAGGAATGACTACTGAATCAGGAGGCCTTTAATACTGCAATGAAGCTTGAGTGGGTCACTGAACTTCTCTAGACCTGTTTTTTTTTTCCTTCAGTAAAATAGGGGGATTGTGCTAAATGATATCTAAGACTCCTTTCTATTTCTGGAATTTTTTTCTAGCTCATAATGTTCTATGTCCATGACTTGAGGGTTTTATGATTGAAATGGACAAGCATTATAAAAGGCCACCCAGTGACTTACCAACAAAGAGTAGGGTGAAGATGAGTGTGAGCTGGTAGACTGCATGGCCTAGGATATTCTTCATCATGGTGCGGGAGATAAGCGGCTTGTTGCGGCCGTATGGCTTACGCAGCAGAAGAGACTCTGTTGGTGGCTCTGTGGCCAGGGCCAGGGAGGCAAAGGTATCCATAATGAGATTCACCCACAACATCTGTACAGCCTTTAGGGGAGAGTCCTAGATCAGAAAGAAGAATGAACAGTCACACCATGGAGAGAACCAGGTTGAGACAGTTCTGGGTAGGAGAATATCCCATTGCCAGTTACCCTCCCACAAAATAAGGTATATTTGACTATATTAAGTTAAAAAGTTTTTGTACAAACAAAATCAATGCAGACAAGATTAGGAGGGAAGTAATAAATTGGGAAATCATCTTTACATTCAAGGGTTCTGTTAAAGGTCTCATCTCTAAAATATATAGAGAATTGTCTCATATTTATAAAAATTCAAGCCATTCTCCAATCAATAAATGGTCAAAGGATATGAACAGACAATTTTCAGAGGATGAAATTAAAACTATTTATAGTCATATGAAAAGGTGCTCCAAATCACTGTTGATCAGAGAAATGCAAATCAAGACAACCCTGAGGTACCACTTCACACCTGTCAGATTGGCTAAAATGACAGGAAAAGTTAATGATGAATGTTGGAGGGGTTGTGGGAGGGCTGGGACACTGATGCATTGTTGGTGGAGCTGTGAACGGATACAGCCATTCTGGAGAACAATTTGGAGCTATGCTCAAAAAGTTATCAAACTGTGCATACCCTTTGACCCAGCAGCATTTCTATTGGGCTTATATCCCAAAGAAATCATAAAGGAAGGAAAAGGCCCCACATGTGCAAGAATGTTTGTGGCAGCCCTTTTTGTAGTGGCTAGAAACTGGAGATTGAATGGATGCCCTTCAAGTGGAGAATGGCTGAATAAATTATGGTATATGAATATTATGGAATATTATTGTTCTGTAAGAAATGACCAGCAAGATGATTTCAGAGAGTCTTGGAGAGACTTACATGAACTGATGCTGAGTGAAATGAGCAGAACCAGGAGATCATTATACATGGCAACAACAGTACTATATGACGATTAATTCTGATGGACATGGCTCTCTTCAACAATGATATGTTTCAAACCACCTCCAATTGTTCACTGAAGAAAGCCATATACACCCAGAGAGAGGGGTGTGAAATGTGGACCACAAAATAACATTCTCATACTCCTTGATTGATGTTTGCTTACATTGTGTTTCCTTTATCTGATATATCATTTGTGTAGATAAGATTTTTCTTGCACAACAATGATAAGTTTGGAAATATGTATACATATATTCGATTTGCCAATATTTTAACATAATTAACATGTAGTGGATATCCTGCCATCTAGGGGAGGGGTGGGGAAGTTGGGGGGAAAAATTTGTAACGGAAAGCTATGTAAGGGTTATTGTTGAAGAATTACCCACACATATGTTATGCAAATAAAATAAAATTTTAAAAAAAAATAAGGTATAGCAGTTTCCATCAACAGTGTGTGTGTGGAGGGAAGCATCAAATTGGGAAATCATCTTTACGTTTAAGGGTTCTGATAAAGGTCTCATCTCTAAGATATATAGAGAATTATCTCATATTTATAAGAATTCAAGCCATTCTCCAATTGATAAATGGCCAAAGGATATGAACAGACAATTTTCAGATGATGAAATTAAAACTATTTATAATCATATGAAAAGCTGCTCCAAATCACTATTGATCAGAGAAATGCAAATTAAGACAACTCTGAGGTACCACTACACACCTGTCAGATTAGCTAAAATGACAGGAAAAGATAAAGATAAATGTTGGAGGGGATGTGGGAAGACTGGGACACTGATGCATTGTTGGTGGAGCTGTGAACGGATCCAACCATTCTGGAGAGCAATTTGGAGCTATGCTCAAAAAATTATCAAACTATGCATACCCTTTGACCCAGCAGTGTTTCTATTGGGCCTATATCCCTAAGAGATCTTAGAAGAGAGAAAGGGCCCCACTTGTGCAAGAATGTTTGTGGCAGCCCTTTTTGTAGTGGCTAGAAACTGGAAATTGAATGGATGCCCATCAATTGGAGAGTGGCTGAATAAATTATGGTATATGAATGTTATGGAATATTATTGCTCTGTAAGAAACGACCAGCAGGACGATTTCAGAGAGGCCTGGAGAGACTTACATGAGCTGATGCTGAGTGAAATGAGCAGAACCAGGATATTATTATACACGGCAACAATACTATATGATGATCAATTCTGATGGACATGGCTCTCTTCAACAATGAAATATTTTAAA
>JAJPUD010010323.1:52498-63632 GCA_023553655.1 Myrmecobius fasciatus | reverse complement strand
CACCCTTTAGATCCCCTCCCCCTGTTTTTACTCCTTTCCCCTGATTCTTCTATTTTCCCTTCTATTAGTTTGTCCCTTACTTTTCCTCCTTTCCCTCCCACTTCCCTCTAGCAACAGACAAGTTTCTATGTGAAAACAAATGTCTGATATACACTTTTAGAGCCCAACCTGAGGAGAGTAAGATTTACACAGTGCTCATCTCCCTCCCCTCTTTCTCTCAATTATATTAGGTTTTCTTTGCCTCTTCAAGTGATTTTACCTTATTTTTACCTCCTTTTTTTTATCTTATTTTACAGCTTTTTCCCTCTTTTCCCCAGTATGACAACCTTTTCCCCTCTAGTTCTCTTTTTCATATTATCAAAGTATTATCTAGTTAATTATACCCCCAAACTTTAAGTATCCCCCTAGTAAAAATAAAGTTCTCAAGAGTCTTTTCCTTTTTACCTTTTTATGCATCTCTTGAGTTCTGTGTTTGGGTGTCAAATTTTTTGTTCAGATCCGGTCTTTTCATTAGAAATAGGTGAAATTCAGCTATATCATTGAATGACCATCTTCTTCCCTGGAGGATAATGCTCATTATAGCTGGATAGGTAGGTTATTCTTGGCTGTAATCCAAGTTCCTTTGCCCTTCGGAATATCTGGTTCCAAGCCCTTCGATCTTTCAGTGTGGAAGCTGACAGATCCTGTGTGATTCTAATTATTGATCCTTGGTATTTGAATTGTTTCTTTCTAACTGCTAGCAGAATCTGTTCCTTGGTGCTATAGTCCTGAAATTTAGCCACTATATTACTTGGGGTCTTAATTTGAGGTCTCTTTCAGGAGTTGATCGGTGAATTCTTTCAATGGCGATTTTGCCCTTTGATTCTACAATCTCAGGGCAATTTTCTTTCAGGATTTCCTGGAAGATAGTGTTTAGATTCTTTTTTTCATCATGGCTTTCAGGAAGTCCAATAATCCTTAGATTGTCTCTCCTAGATCTATTTTCCAAGTCAGTTGTTTTTCCTAGGAGATATTTCATATTTTCTTCTAATTTTTCATTTTTTTGTTTTTGTTTGACTGATTCTTCAAGTCTTAGTGAGTCATTCACTTGCATTTGTTCAATTCTTATTTTTAAAGTGTTGTTTTCTTCAGTTACCTTTTTAAGCTCCTTTTGTAACTGGCCAATTTGTTCATTGCACTCTTTTTCCACTTCACTCATTTTATTTTTTAACAAATTGGTGTCTTTTTCATATCTCTTTTGCAGGGCATCATATCCTTCTTGCAATGATTTCAGTTTATTTTCCCATTTATCCTCCAGCTCTCTTTTGAGGTTCTTTATGCAATCTTCCAGAAAGGCCTTTTGAAACAGGGACCAGTGATGGTCTTTGCTGCTTTTCTCTGGAGTTTTGTCTAAAGGAACCTCTGGATCTGGGGTCAACGTTTCTTTGCCTTGATAAAAGCTGTCTATGGTGAGAGCTCTCTTTTTCTTCTTCATCATTTTTTTTAGACAATGTGGATATCTCTTTAAGGTAGGGAAAAAAAAACAGCAGCTGAAAAAGCTTTTGCCCTGGGGCACTTCGGCGAGTTGACTTAAGGTGCTGGGCCCGTGGGGGCTAGGACTATGTCAGGATTACTCCTTAAACAAGGCAAGCCTGCCAGAACACCTGCCCCCAATCAGGGCAGAGTGTCCCGAGTGCCTCAGATAAACTCCAGGTGTTTGGAATTTGGAGTTTGGAGTTTGGGATTTCTGCCAGGATGAGCTGAGCTGAGTCCCACCCTCACTTTTGGCCTACACAGGGGTAGTCTATTTATCTCTCTGTCCGAGTCCTACTAACCTGATATGAAGTTATCCAGAGAGCCGTGCCCAAATATTTCTGAGTTCGTTGACTTGAAGATCAGTTCAGAGGCTTATTTTATTGTTGATTTGAGAGAACATAGGAGGAGAGGCAGAAAGTCACCTTTTCACTCCGCCATCTTGGCTCCGCCCCCTCAGTATACTTTTCTTAGACAAATAGTAAATTTAGCCAATAAATTCACCTAGATTTGTATAAAAGGAAGCTACTCAGAAGATGAACAAATTATGGAAAATTCCTTAGCTTTGTCTTAAGTTCCTCCTACAATAAGAGTATAACTTTTTAATTTTTAAAATTTTTATTTGCATCTCAATGAAGCTACATGGATACAAATTATCAAATAACCATTCAAAATCTGAATTATAGTTGAACTAATCATCAATGGAAAAAATCATGATGAGCATAAATAGACTGCAGAATGTATTTTAAAAACAACAAATTGATTTTATTAGTTTGATTTATTTAAAATTATGAATATTGGCATAAAAGATATTATGGCACATGTCTAGGCAAGAGAGTAGGACAATTATGAAATAAAATTAAATAATCACAGAGGAATAGATTGTCAGATATTGAAATATGAAATGACAAAAATAAGATCTATCTCCAGGGCATGATGGTTGATCCTCTATGATAATTTATGGGAAGACACTGACAAAACTCAAATTATGAGAGTGTTGAATAGATTACTGCCCTTCTGTTATATGTCTGCAAGTGTCAAATAGTTGCCTACCTTCCTCTGAAAAAAGCTGGGGAGTGTCTAGAAACAATGAACCATTTTTCTCCCCAGATGGACTGTTCTTTTCTTTAGGGGAAGACCATGTTTTTAAGGTATCTGCATCTTTCTGTGAGGTTAGCCTAGTGTCTTTAAATATAGAAAGTACTGAATATGTACTTAATGAATTCCCTTTTTAAAAAAATCTTCATGAGGGTCTGCTTTGGGAAGTAAGGGATAGCAGGTTAAAATTAACAGAAAATTGTAAAATAAGTAAAAGTGGGTTTTTCATTTACCTGACCTCATAATTATAATTTTTATCTCACTTCTGCTCCCAAAGGACCATTATATTCATATTTTCTATTTCTATTCCCTAATATTTCTAGACTTTCATAAACATTAAAGCTTAAATGACTGATAACTGCTTATTGTGATATTCCTCCCAGGGGCACATGAACTTTAATAAAGATCAAAGCTTTAAGTCTAAAAAATTAAAGGTTATCAGTGACTAGAAGAATCTCTGGAGAGCATGGTGCCCTCCAATATCCCAGGAAACCAGAAAGATATTCTGTTCCCATATAAGAGAGGAAGTGATGTATAATTTAGGACAATGTCAATAAAAGGTATTTTCCCCTAAAAAATCCCACTATTGTAATCCAAACTTATTTTTTTTTCTTCTTTAAAGAGCTACAAATTTTCTCCCATATAATTAGCCCAACTCTGTCTATACACAAGCCTGTTTTGGAGAAGAAAAAACAAGATGGTCTGAGTTCAGTCCAAGTCATTTGAGTAGTTGCATCCTTAGAGGTCATGAGCAATTACCTATAGCAAAATCTAGGCAGAATGGAGGTCAGAAAATACATCAATAGGAAGAAATTTATGTATATATAGGGATAAAGAGAGAAGATGTTTTTTCTCATAGTCTATATCTAGATATTGTACAGAAGAGAATAGGGGCAACTATTCAGATATTTTTTTCTTCCATCCCTCCAAAACAGAACACAAAAATGTACATATCCAAATTCTCCAGTTGATTGAACTATTCAGGTAATCACCCCAATTTTTCATGGAAAGAAGGTTGCACCAAAAGAAGCATTTTTACTCAAAATTTTTATTTTTGAATCAAAGTGAAGCATGAAGGAAGAAAATATGATGGGCAGAAATAGAAGAGGCTTTAATGACTATTTAAATTATTGCAAAAAAGGCTCTAATAAAGCCTTCGGCAACTTTGCATCCTTGAAAGTCATTTTAGAGAAGCTTATAGAGTTCCTGACAGAGTCCTTCTTAAAATGGGAGAATTCACCAATGGACACCACCACTCTAGAATTCTACTTTTTATTTCCTTCTACCTTTGTAAAGAAGACAAGGCAAAAAAGGTAAGGGGACAAAAGTATCATCTGATAGATAAGTCATCTCATTTACCTGAGTTTCAGCTTCCTAATATTTAAAAGGGACACAATAGTATTTGAACTATTATGTAACGAGATTGGAATAAGAAAATATCATTTAAGATTTAAATTGTTTTAGTCCTCAATCTTATAGGAGATTTCCCAATAGAATCAGGTATTACTTGTAAAGCCTATAGTTATTAGTCTTTTATTACAGTCTACAAGAAGAAGGTGAAACAAAAAATTTCAAAGATGACTTTTCAAGGATTAAATGATAGATTTGCAAAGTACTTTGAAAACCTTAAAACAATGTATTAATGCCCTCTATTATTGAAGCAACCAGGGAGTACAACTGATAAAGAACTAGATCCGGAGTCAAAAAGTCTTAAGTTCAAATTTGGTCTCAAGTCATTTAACCCCTGCTTGCCCCAGTTTCCTCAAAAACAAAACAGGTACAATAATTGCCCTTATCTCAGGGTTGTTGTGATAATAAAATAAGATGACATGTGTAAAGCATTTTACAAACCTTAAAGTGCTATGTAAGTGCTAGCTAATAATAATAGCAATTATCATTAGAATGCAGAGAGAGTAGGGACTATAATAGAGAGAATTTAAGACAAAGGATATAGACAAGTTTCAATAATCAGGAAAACTTAGGGCTGACTATTTTTCAGTGGTCTGGACTTGAAAGTGCAGCAGGGAGAAGGAAGAAGGTCAGCACTAACCTCTCCCTTGTTGTCCTGAGTTTTTATAAAGCAAAAAAAAAATAATCTTAATCCCCTCCTTGACTTTGAAATCACCATCAGCAGAACTAGTCAGGAGCCTATAAGTGCCCAGTTCCTACTTCTGACTTGAAAGGAACGGGCTGTTTTTAATAGGCTACTACCAGTGAATTGATAGAAGCATTTAAATAGGAATATGCCCACCTGCATGTTTACCTTGGGGAACAATGGTCCAAAAAATGGGTAGTACTAGCACCTATGCCAAATAACTATCTAAGTCTAATGTAGCTACAAAGTCAGAGGGGATCAAGGAAACTGTAACTACCTTGAAAATATGACAAATGAGAATTATGATTATTTTATGAATCTCTCCTTCTCTCCCTCTATATCTCTCTGCTTCTCTCTCCCTCTCTCTGTTTCTATCTCTGCCTTTCCCTCTTTTTACCTCCTCCTTTTTCTTTCTCTTCTTCCTCCCTTCTGTCTATCTCTCTTTCTCTCACTATTTAGAAATTTCAGGACTCTTTTTCTGCTTCCTTTTGGGAGTTTCCAAGAGAAGAGACATTCAAGTTGCTGCTCAGAATAAGAGGAATGTGTCAGATTTCTCTTGGGCTCTCAGCAAAATTAAACTCTCCTTACACCAGGAGGAATGAAAAGTTAAGGGAAAATGTATTTGATATAGCTGAAGGTCTTCATCAAAATGTATAGCAATATTTGAATGTCTCCCCTGCAGGAGAAAACTGGACCAGATAAGTCTCTTTTCTATGATTCTGTACTAATGAATCAAAAACCAAAGAACAAAAAAACAAAAGCCAAGAACTAATTCTACAAACCAACAAAATATGAATTTGACCAAATCTTCAGGAATTGATCAATCTTGGCTGAACGTTCACTCCTATTCCTGGTTTCACAGGAAAGACATTCTCCTTTACTATCATGGTCCTCAAAGTAATAAAAATAATAATAAATGTAAGCTAAGTATAAAAAGAAAGTCACAGAGAATTCAATTAACCTCTATAGAAATGATCAAAATTAAAAAGAAGTATGCAAAGTATGTTGCAGCATTTAAAGCATTAAATAAATATTAGCTATTATTGCTATGCCCAACTTTGGTCTGCCGTGTCTTGGTTTTTCTTCATTTTTTATGAACAAATTATTTTAAATCACATATTTCAGTTTAAGTACAAAACAATAAATTATGCTATGTGACATTTTTAGAAAATGGGCAGAAATGCCACAAATGTCCCCAAATCAAACACTTGAGTGTTAGCAGTAGAGGTTGAAAGTCACAGGGTCCAGGAGGCCAGAAGTGAAGGGAGGCAGTGAAGCACAATGCTATGCAATTAGAGGAACAGGGTTCAAAAACTCAACAATGAAATGGTGTGACAGTTAGTAAGTCAAATTTCCCAGCCTGTTTGTTCAACTATAAAATTAGAGGACGGTTGGATTGGTTCAGAGGCAAATGGGAAGAAGGAGTTGAGATTGAGAAGGCAGAGAGACACAAAGTGAGAGAGAGAGAGAGAGAGAGAGAGAGAGAGAGAGAGAGAGAGAGAGAAATGGAAATACAGAGAAGAGAGAGAGAAAAATGGAGAGAGAGATGGAGAAAAAAGGAGAGATGGAGAGAAATGGAGAGATGAAGGAGAATGGAGAAAAATAGAGAGAGAGATGGAGAGAATTGGGGAGAGAGGGGGAAGAGGAAAGAGAGAGAGAGAGACACAGAGAGAGACACAGAGAGAGAGAGAGACACAGAGAGAGAGAGAAGAGAGAAAAATAAATGGAGAGAGAGATGGAGAAAAAAGGAGAGATGGAGAGAAATGGAGAGAGAGATGAAGGAGAAAGGAGAAAAATGGAGAGAGATGGAGAGAATTGGGGAGAGAGGCGGAAGGGGAAAGAGAGAGAGAGAGAGAGAAAGACAGAGAGAGAGAAAGAAAGAGAGAGAGAGAGAGAGAGGAGGTGAATACACAGCCAAGAATAACTCCAGACATTCTGAATCATGTTCAATATGGAGCAAGATCAAACGTCTATTCATCCATGATGTTTCACTCAGATGTTGAAAAGTGCATATGCTTTAAACATTTCTAAAAATGAACCCTTCAAGTCTAAAAATGGCAACTTGTAAAATCAATGACAAACTGGTATCAAATAGCCAATTCCTCAAAGGAGCACGTTGAATCAGGTTCTTACCCTCTGTTCATTGCTATTAAAACCAGAGACTTTGGGTAGACACAAAGAAAATGGTGATCTCTGAAGTTATTTCTAAACTCTACAGCCAGTATTGTCTCTTTTTATTCAGTTTCCAACTGTGTTAACATTGGAGCACGGGATTCTACCTGAAGGACTATTAGAGGTCATCCACTATAATCTTTTCCTCTTACTATTAGTGCAGTAAGGCCTTGAGAGTTTCTGAGATATACTACTTAACCACAGCTAATATACAGCAGCAATAAAACTTGAACTCAGATTTTCTGATATTAGATCCTAAATTGTTCTCATGCTGTGGGCCTATATGAGGCCCAAAACAATTTTATTTGGTCAATTCTGAGGAAAAAAATCAAAATGAAATTTTGGCATCAGGATAAAACAAAACAAAGTGATTTTGAACAAGGCACTTTGACATAAAATCTATCATTCTTTTTTCCCTATACTATGCAGTCTACATTTTATTATTATTATTATTATAGAGCATTCTGCTTGGCTTATAACTCCAGTTCCCTATGGTAGTAAATATTTTGTCTGTAAACATGCTTTGCTGAAGTAGTAGACATGTTGACCAACATCCACCCACTAAAGGAGGACTGTCACAAAATGTCCCCAGCTCCCCGCTTTCCTTTATAATGCCTATAGTGAATAATTACTATCTTTTAGAGATGTTCCTAGCTCCTCCCAGGTTCATTAATGTCTTCCTTGGAAGTTCATATTTTTTTAATTATTTGAATTAGATGATGATTTTCTACTCCATAAAACCCACCTATATCCTACTGATAAGAAACATTTCCCAAAAGGACCATGAGACTGATAAGGTGGTTTTCAGTGAATGACTGAGGGTACATTTTTGAATTCTGATGCTTTGGCATCCTGGGGGGCATGAGGGATCTGTTTTCACCTTCCCAGGAAGCTGGTCTTCCTTGCCTCATTTCTCTAATAAAATTCTCCTTTTAGTATGAGTGTTTTGTGAGCTGAACCTGGCAGACTTCGCATCACAAACTAAATGCTAGTTTGGGATATGTACGCCTGATTTGCATTGATATGAACATAGCATGCAGCAGGTACCCAAACACCCAATCTAGGCCTTTAAATTTATTTAACAACATGTCATAGCAGAAATCATAAAGTAAATAGAATGTACAGCGGAAGCAGGGGAAGGATTGAGGTTTCATGCCAGAGCTCCTGTGATAAGCCTTTCATAATGCATCTCTAAAATAACTGCAACAGAGAACAGGCTGTGGGATTGTTTTTTAAACTGTAATGTAGCTGGAGTATTAGATGCTAGACTTGGATAACTCTCTATAAAAAACAAGAGAAGATTTTTTGTTTTTATAATAAGAGATCTGAGGTAGCCTAGAGCATAAAGTGTTGGACTTGAAGTCAGGAAGATCTGAATGTGAATTCTGCCTCAGACTCTTGCTAACTGTGTGAACCTGAGCAAGTCACTTAATCTCTCTCAGTTTCCTGATCTATGATATCGGGGCCATGATAATAGTATCTAGTCTATAGTTCTGTTGTGAGGACCAAGTGAGTTTGCATTTTGAGAGGCAGCTAGGTAGCTCAATGGATAGAAAGCTGAGCCTGGACTAAGGAAAACATGAGTTCAAATCTAGTCTCAGATTCTTACTAGCTGTGTGACAAGTTTTGTTTGCCTTAATCCACTGGAGAAGGAAATGGGAATTTTGCCAAGAAAACCCCATGGAAGTATGGTCCAAGAGGTCATGAAGAATAAGACATGACTAAACAACAATAAAGGATTAGGTAAAGGATAGATAGATAAATAGATAAATATAGATATCCATATTCACACAGAGACAGAGACATAGAGACACAAAGAGAGAGAGGGGGGGAGAAGGAGAAGGAGGGAAGGAGGGAGATCGAGCACCATCCCTAGGAAGGAAACTTTGCCGCTAAGGCAATAAGTATAAATCAAAGCAAATCCAAAGTTTTTGTTTTGGTTGTAATATTGTTGAGTCCATTCTCAGAACTCATAGAAGAATATCCTATGAAGTCTGAATTAAAAAGATGACACGAGTTTAAAAGGTGTAAGCATTAGACTTTGACAAGTAAGAAGAAAAGCTCACAAACATTGAGAACATAAAAAGATATGTGGGCTGAACCATGGTAGTGTCAATTTCTGATAGCTACTGATAATCTCCATTTATACTTACATCTCATGTATTAAAGGGACTGCTGAGAAGTGGGCAAATTCCCTGATCTTGGCTATAGGAGAATTCTCAATTCATTAATGAACACACCAACCTAGTGAAGGACTACATACAAGGAGTATTGAGAATCCACCAGGTGACTTGAACCTTGAGCTTGGAGTCAAGTCTGTCACTCTTATCAATTTACAATTTCTTTCCTCCTCAGTTTTATTATCTGGAAATAGAAACAAATGATAGATATGAAGTGATGTGAAAATCTTAAAGCACTCTTTAAAACACTGATGCAAAATCTTTTGAGTTCAGCCCATAAATCTCTCACACTGAATAGAGAACTTTGCTGGAGTAAGTTAAACTGGGACAAGGAAGTCATGTAAGTAGTAATTATTATTATTATCAATAATAAGAATATCATACAAGTATTTCAATACTTTTATATTGTAAAAATAGAATCCTTAATAATTCTAAAAATGTTAAGGAAATCAATAGAAAACTTTACTGGGGTAAGTTAAAGTGGGACATGGAAGTCATGTAAGTAGTAATTATTATCAATAATAATAATAATATTATACAAATTTTTCAATAACCTTATACTGTAAAAATATAATCCTTAATAATAATTCTAAAATGTTAAGGAAACAACTATTCCTATGAAGAGGAAACATTGGATGACATCTTCTAAACCTTGTGGGGTACATTTGAATACACCTTTCCTGTTACTTAACTCAGTTCCTAGTAAATGGTAGGTGTTAAATAAATGTTTATTGGCTTTACTGGATTTGGGCATTCTTATTAAGGTGAAAAAAGATATAAATATAGAGACTATAAGAACAGGGTGAAACTTTCACTTCTATGCTCAACTCTCATTCTCTCTTGCAATGGTAAGACAAAAATCAAAATATCTGTCAAGTAATAGGATGCATTAAATAACTTTAGTGTCTTTGAAGCCTGACCAAACTCCACAAAGTACTCTTCAGCACTTGTTTCACCCACCTTCATGGCAGTTGGAACAAACTGTCCTTATTTACTCTTGCACCAGGGGAAGTGGATGAAAAGTCCTAAAAAAGTACCGCAAGCCCTCATACCATAGTTATTAATCCAACTTGAACATCCCATATAACTCATTACATTTCAAAGGCCCTGAAACTGTCAGACTTTTTATTTATCTTGATCCTATTATTCTAACCTAGCACTGTGCTTTCTTTGCTCATCGATAACATTCCATGACTACTTTTCTAGGCTGAGTCTAAGATTCAGCTTCAGATCATTGTTTAATGCGATCTCTGTCCAATGTACCAACAGCTCAACTATTAACTACTGCTTTACTGGTAATTGGAAGAACAATACACTGGGCCTAGAGTCAGGAAGATATATAGGACTTAAAATATGACTTCAGATACCAGTTGTGTGACAGTAACCAAGTCACTTAACCTCTAAATGGAAATAATAATAATATCCACTTCAACAGGGTTTCTGGGAAAATCAAAAAAAAGATATTTATAAAAAAAAATTAGCACAGGATTTGATACACAGCAGGTGCTATATAATTGCTTATTCCATTTCTCTTCTCCCCTCTCTTCCCGTTCCCAACAGCACCAGTCGTACAATGGCAAAAATATAAATAATACTTTTATGTCAGGTCAATGAAATGGGATCCAAATCTTAGTCTTTGAAAGATTTCCCATAAAAGGCAAAACATGTTAACAGAGAAAATTTATTACCATGGAGCATCAGAGTTATAAACCAATCAGAACACTTTGTAATCAAAAATTGAGGCAATATGACATAGTAGAAAAAGGAGAAGAGCGTATGTTAAAGACCTCATTTTAATTCTATATCAATCATTTGCTATCCATGTGACCTAAGACATGACAGAACCCTTTAAGCCCCAGTTTCCTCACTTGCAAAAGATTCTTTGATCCTTTTAAGGTCCCTTCCAATGCAAAGTCAACCTTTTTTTTGAGAAGAAAAAGAAAGAGGTCTTTTTTGCAGGATCCCTTTCACAGTAAGACCCAATGAAATACACAAATTTTTTTTTATTTTTTTATTTTTATTTTTTTTTAATTTTATTTGCATAACATATGTGTGGGTAATTCTTCAACAATAACCC
>JAJPUD010010323.1:0-38016 GCA_023553655.1 Myrmecobius fasciatus | reverse complement strand
AGGAATGCAGGGCTGGTTCAATATCAGGAAAACTATCAGCATAATCAATTATATGAATAACCAAACTAACAAAAAACATATGATTATTTTCATAGATGCAGAAAAAGCATTTGATAAAATCCAACACCTATTCCTATTAAAAACACTAGAGAGTATAGGAATAAATGGGCTTTTCCTTGAAATGATTAGTAGCATCTACTTAAAACTATCAGCAAGCATCATAAGTAATGGAGACAAACTAGAACCATTCCCAATAAGATCAGGAGTGAAACAAGACTGCCCACTGTCACCATTACTATTTAATATTGTATTAGCAATGTTAGCTTTAGCAATAAGAGAAGAAAAAGAGATAAAAGGAATCAGAGTAGGTAATGAAGAAACCAAATTATCACTCTTTGCAGATGACACGATGGTATACTTAAAGAACCCTAGAGACTCAACTAAAAACCTACTAGAAACAATTCACTTTAGTAAAGTTGCAGGATTCAAAATTAATCCACATAAATCATCAGCATTCTTATATATTACCAACAAAGTTCAGCAGCAAGAGATAGAAAAAGAAATTCCATTCAGAATAATGGATGATAGCATAAAATATTTGGGAATCTATCTGCCAAGAAAATGTCAGAAACTATATGAACTAAACTACAAAAGACTTTCCACACAAATAAAATCAGACCTAGTCAATTGGAAAAACATTAAGTGCTCATGGGTAGACCGAGCGAATATAATAAAAATGACAATACTACCCAAACTAATTTACTTATTTAGTGCCATACCAATCAAACTCCCAAGAAATTATTTTACAGATCTAGAAAAAATAGTAGCAAAGTTCATTTCGAAGAACAAAAGGTCAAGAATTTCAAGGGAATTAATGAAAAAAAAAAAAGACTGATGAAGGTGGCCTTGCTGTACCAGATCTAAAACTATATTATACAGCAGCAGTCATCAAAACCATTTGGTACTGGCTGAGAATAGAGCAGTCAATCAGTGGCATAGGATAGGATATCAGGACAAGCTAGGTAATCATGTTAGCAATTTAGTGTTTGATAAACCCAAAGACCCCAGCTTTTGGGATAAGTACTCATTATTCGGCAAAAACTGCTGGGAAAATTGGAAACTAGTGTGGAAGAAATTAAGGCTGGACCCACACTTAACACCACACACCAAGATAAGATCTAAATGGGTTCATGATCTAGATATAAAGAGTGATATTATAACCAAATTAGAGGAACATAGGATAGTTTACCTCTCAGACCTGTGGAGATGGAATAAATTTATGTCCAAAGAAGATCTGAAACTCTTAATTGAACACCAGATAGATAATTTTGATTATATTAAGTTAAAAATTTTCTTTACAAACAAAACTAATGCAGACAAGATTAGGAGGGAAGCATCAAATTGGGAAATCATCTTTACATTTAAGGGTTCTGATAAAGGTCTCATCTCTAAGATATATAGAGAATTATCTCATATTTACAAGAATTCAAGCCATTCTCCAATTGATAAATGGTTCAAAGGATATGAACAGACAATTTTCAGATGATGAAATTAAAACTATTTATAATCATATGAAAAGGTGCTCCAAATTACTATTGATCAGAGAAATGCAAATTAAGACAACTCTAAGGTACCACTACACACCTGTCAGATTGGCTAAAATGACAGGAAAAGATAATGATGAATTTTGGAGGGGATGTGTGAAGACTGGGACACTGATGCATTGTTGGTGGAGCTGTGAACGGATCCAACCATTCTGGAGAGCAATTTGGAGCTATGCTCAAAAAGTTATTAAACTGTGCATACCCTTTGACCCAGCAGTGTTTCTATTGGGCTTATATCCCAAAGAAATCATAAAAGAAGGAAAGGGCCCCACATGTGCAAGAATGTTTGTGGCAGCTCTTTTTGTAGTGGCTAGAAACTGGAAACTGAAGGGATGCCCATCAATTGGAGAGTGGCTGAATAAATTATGGTATATGAATGTTATGGAATATTATTGCTCTGTAAGAAATGACCAGCAGGACGATTTTAGAGAGGCCTGGAGAGACTTGCATGAACTAATGCTCAATGAAGTGAGCAGAACCAGGAGATCATTATTCACGGCAACAACAATACTATATGAGGATCAGTTCTAATGGACATGACTCTCTTCAACAATGAAATGCTTCAAACCAGTTCCAATTGTTCAGTGAAGAGAGCCACATACACCCAGAGAGAGGGATGTGAAATGTGGACCACAATATAACATTTTCATATTCTCTATTGAGGTTTGCTTGCATTGTATTTCCTTTATCGGATTATTCTTTCTTGTAGATACGATTTCTCCTGCACAAAAAATGATGCAATAACTATACATATATTCGATTTCTTAAGTATTCTAACATAATTATGTAGTGGATATCCTGCCATCTAGGGGAAGGGTGGGGAGTAGGGGGGACATTTTGTAACAGAAAGCTTTGTAAGGGTTAATGTTTAGGAATTACCCATACATATGTTTTGCAAATAAAAAGTATTAATAAAAAAAAGAGAGAATCAACTCTCTCTCTCACTTCTTGTTATCTCCAACTATTTGGAATTGTTTCCCTGATATCAAACCTACTTTGCTACAAACCTGATTTTGTCTTTAGGGGTTAAATGGAACAAGACTATCTCTCTTATACATCGCCACCCTTGAAGAAAGCTATCATGTTCTCACTTCTTTCCCTAATAAATCTTAAAATCCCCAGCTTCAACATGCTCACTTCTTCTACCAAATCCCTTGTAACCTAGAATCAAGGTCTCATATCACTCAGGTGTCCTTCTCTAGCTTACCAATTATTTTTAAATATTTATTTTTTCATTTTTATTTTTAATTTATGTAATAAAATAAACATTTTCTTTTTTTATTAAAAGCTTTTTATTTACAAAACATATGAGCGATTTTTCTACATTGACCTTTGCAAAAGCTTTTTTTAAAATAAACATTTTCATAATGCAGTATAATATAAAGGTGGTTGCACATGAAACTGTAAATTCTTTGTATACAACTTTCTATTCCTTTTAAATATACAATAATTGTCATATATTTCTTTTTTCCTTTCCATTTCCCATCCTAGAGATGGCTACCACTAGACACAAATGTGTGTAAACATATATGTAAAATCATTCTATTTGTACTTGTACTTATCAGTTCTTTCTGTCAATGCAGATAACATCTTCCTTCATATTTCCTTTGTAGTACCAATTACCTCCTTAAAGCTTTTTTTTTTCCCAGTATGGAATTCGATATTTCAGATGAAGTCTGCTAAGGACATAACTTATTGGGTCTGTTACTTTCTTTTTGCTAGAAACTATGTCTCTCTTACTGCTACCAAAATTCCATTGGTCATTTTGGCTGCTTATTGAATTCAAACTGAAATTGCAGTCTACTTAAACCCCCAGATCTAATTTAAGCAAACTGATAACTAATCAGGCCTTCTCCATCCCTAGGAAAATTGATGAAAGAGGCCATTTAAGGGACATGATAATGGCAAAGTGTACAGCCTGTGAACAGGCACATAGACAGTGCTGACTTAGATATATCTACTATTCTGGTAAGAGAGAATATATTCCATAGTGGTCATGAAGGCAGCCAGTGGAAAATTACACATATGTTTCTTGTTGGCCACATACAAAGCAAATATACTTTCAACTCATAGTCTGAGTTGAAAGGAACTTTACAATTTATCTAGACCATGCACTTCATTTTATCTAGAGAGAGAAATTGAGGACCAGGGAAGTTCAATGCCTTTTACACAGCAATACAGTTAGTAGCTAGAAAGAATTTAAACACTGATCTATGAATCACAATATAGTAAAATTTTCACTGTACTATGCTACAAGTGAGGTAGAATAGAGCTCTGGATCTGGAGACAAGAAGACAACTTTCTGAGTACAAATCTTCTTTTTTTTTTTTTTTTTTTTTTTGCTTTTTGTTGAGGCAGTTGGGGTTAAGTGACTTGCCCAGGGTCACACAGCTAGGGAATGTTAAGTGTCTGAGACCAAATTTGAACTGAGGTCCTCCTGACTTCCAAATCTACTTTTAAATACTTACTAGCTTACAAATTTAAATACTTACCCTGGGAAAATCACTTAACACTGTTTCAGTTTACTCACTTGTAAAATGAGGTAGAAAAGGAAATGGCAAACCACTCCAGAATCTTTGCCAAGAAAACCCCATATGAAGTTCCAAAGAGATGGATATGACTAAAGCAAATGAACAACACAACAAAAAATGCTGCCATTTGATTCTCAGCTGTTATCAGGGTAAGAGTTGGAATAAAAAGCCACTTAAAGAGCTTAGAAAGTTAATTAAACATTATGAACTATTTTGCATGGATGTATATCTTTATAGCAGTAGTTATCATACGACTGTTTTATCAGGCAGCTGGGTCTAATATGGAAATTATGAAAACATTTCTGTGAGAGAACTCTCCCAAAGATATTAGATAGAAAAGAAAAAAAATGATTTCTTACATTCCACTGCTATTAGACTGCTTTTTAAAAAATCCATGAAGTAGCCAGCCACAATTGCATTTTATTGACTTACATTTTTAATTACACATCACATAGGAGAAAGTTAATCTGCCCATGATTATCCAGTTAGTAAATATTTGGGGTAATTAGAAGGTTCAAAATCTCTTGGCTAGCAGAGGGAGAGAAAAGTCCTATTCCATTAATTTTCAATATTCTAACTGTTGTACAGTTCCTATTACAGTATAGCAAAGCCTGTCAGTGCCACCTAAGTTCAGTGTCTGTCAGTGTTTCCATTATAAATCCTATTTTCAGAAGATTATTTATAACTTGGCCCACAGAACATGCCCAGGGCTTGGATCTGCCATGCAAATTGGAACTTGGAAGGCAAAGTCTGATAGGCTGAGGGAGAGGATTTTAAACAAGCCTTGGCTCTGGTTGCCTTTAAGTCATTTCAAAATCATGAAAGCATAAAACCTTTATGGTGAAAGATTAATCGTTTTCCTTATATCATTAAATCAATGGAATCATATTTTACATGTTAACCATCAGCTGGACTGATCACTTGGCATATATTATAAGGCTCATTTGTTGAGACGTTTATGACAAAATTATGAAAGTGGATCTTAGTATTCTGTTTATAGAGGTTGGGGGACAGTCTGTTTTCACTGATTCCTTCCTTTAATCCCTTCATCCAAAATAAGTCTTTTTTGTGTGTGTAAAGGTAGTTTACCTTTAAACTAAGTAAAGAAGGTTGTATCTCCTCAAGATTAATGCACTAGGTTTGAAAGGGAAATATTGTTCAGTGGGCCAATCTGAGCATCATGGAACTTTAGGGTTTGAAGACAGCTTATCTGTCAGTTCTTCAATATCTTTATGTTATTGGCTTATTTAATTAGCTTTGGTGATAGAAGCCAAAGGGTAGGAGATGTCAAAATAATCTAAATATTGTCAGAAATTCGGATTGTTTATCCCAGAATATATTGTTTGAATTGTGAATATTATTTCTTCCAACTTGACTGCCTTTCCTTTCTCTTTATTCTTAGAAATCCTGCTAAAACTTCAGGATTCCTTTTAAACCTCACAACCTGTAGAAACCTTGCTCAATGACTTAAGCTAATATTAATTTTCCAGAAAGCTATAGCAATTTTACTGTGTGTTAGATCATTTTGTAGTGTTCTTTACTGTATTACTGTAACCAGTGCTTTTTGTTCCCTAAAAACATGTTTGCAAATACTTTTGAAAAATTAAGAGCTAAGAAGGAAGAATTTTTTTGGTATATCAGTAGTTGTATTGAAAGGGCAGTTTCCTAGTACCAGGACATAATGGTATTTTGCTAGGTTACTTTAGCCAACTTAAGACTGCATTGTTGAATTAGAAAGGAAAATGTTCAGTGAACCAGGTGTTCAGAAATAAATGATGTACAAAATGAAGCACAAGATGTATAAAACATAGTGTGGCTTATTTTTAAAGAGCAGTTTTTTCCTTCACAACATAATATAAAAGGGAAATTTTCATTAGCTATAGCTATTGAGGAAGTTAAGCTATAAATTGAAAATATTTAAAAATAATTTATTTCAAATGATACTAGGAGCACAGAAATATAAGAAAAAAGTAATTTTGATTCATATGAGTGAATTATCCTACACTGGGAAAAATTTAAACTAAAAAAATGACCTTTTAAGATCACTGATGATCTTCATGTTGATAGATTCAATCTGACTACTGATTTCTACTTGTTTCTAGCTGAAAGAAGATAATGGCAGGAAGAGGGAGGAACCAAAGATTATACTGTCTAGAAAGGTGAAGGAAAGAATATAGGTCTGGACCCACTGTGACATGAATTTTTTCTTGGTTTGATCTGAGTTTTAATCATATGGATCAGCTCTAAAATGTACTACACATGTGTGTAATACACACATGTGTGTACTTTGGAACACTTTTAATATGACTAAGTTGAATTAACTATACACTTTCAAATATGTACATAAATATAGAAAGATATGGGCTTTCATCAATAAAGGGAACTCCTAATGTGAGAATTCCTTCTAGCAAACAAGTTGAAGCTCATTTATGATTTCTCAGCTCACCTCATGTAAAATCAAATGATCTTAACCATGATGAAGCCTTTTGTGAGTCTGGTAAAGTTTAGGGACTCTTTCTTGGGGAAAAAGTTCTTAAATGAATAAATGGGATAATAATGGAAAACAATAATGTTGAAATAATATAATTAATTAAAAAACCCCTTTAACAAGCACAGATTAACAGCCTTGAGTTGTCACTTCTCCAGCATCACAAAGCTATTAAGTTTTGTAGATAGGATTTGAACCTATCTTTTCATGATTCCTAGATTAGTATGTTTCTGTCCACAATGACTATACTAGTTCATGCTATTTACAAAACATTGACTCTCTTCATTTTTTATTCAGGATTCATCTCTCTAGCTCAATTATATATTCCTTCAAGATAGGAACTGCAGCATATACTTCTTGGTTCTAAACCAACCTTGCACTTGGACTGACATATAACAGAACCTCAATAAGCAAATGTTAAGTTGAGTAAAGCAGTAGTGTTCCTTGAGAGATACTCAAACTTTTAGAACTCAAACAAGGTTTCTTGTCTTAATGTTGCCTAAGAAATGAATACTAAGATTTTGACAGGGATTGCAGTATGCTTCAGAGCTTCCTTGTGATTTCCCTTCTTAAATTCCTTGGTCACCTGCAGAAAAACTGAACAGTTCAGCTACAATCCATTACTATGTTGTTGCAGCCAACCTTGGAAGATTTGAGAGGCATCTTTCTTGTGTCACTCAACAATAAATTCACACCAAGTGCAGCATTTATTTCAGAAAGGCAAGAGCTAAATGGAATGATCCACTCATATCAAATATTCTCACTTTGTTTCCAGCAATCCAATCCGACATTCATTTTTTCTTTGTGCAGAGCCCAGAAATATTTATTAGAGAAGAAAAATCATTTAGGTTCAGTTTCCAGAAGCTTAGAACATTTTGGGTGAAGTAACTCATGATTAAGTATAAGTAATCCATAGTCTTGAACCTCATGCTCACTATGTGTATAAGCCAGGTTGACTTGTGAGAAAGAGAAAAGAGAAGAGATACTTTAATGCCAAAATTAGACCTCCCCAAACTAGTTAGGATAATGTTCTAAATTGAATGAGAATATGAGATGAATTTTATTTGTGATAAATGTTAAATCTTACCCAAGTTCAAAAATGTTGCCAGCAAGGTAAGGTGAAGCTGGTTGTAAAATAATTCACTTAAAACAACATCAACAATAACAATGGGGGAAGGGTTAATGAATTTCAAGTTCAATAAAATATGATGGCTTAAAAGGTTAACATTAAAAAATTAAAATAACAAAAATGAATTTCTTTAAAAGGAACAGATTTGAGAATTGCACTGCATTTTATTTTGTCAGACCACATCTGGATTAATTTTCTAGGTATCATATTTTAGTAATGGAATAGAAAAATTTGAGAGAATTTTAAGGAGAATGACCAGGGTAGGTAGGAGTCTTGAAATTTTACTTAA
Source organism: Myrmecobius fasciatus (assembly GCA_023553655.1). Taxonomy (NCBI): domain Eukaryota; kingdom Metazoa; phylum Chordata; class Mammalia; order Dasyuromorphia; family Myrmecobiidae; genus Myrmecobius; species Myrmecobius fasciatus. Next base: position 29,975 of record JAJPUD010010323.1, on the reverse strand, counting down.
AAAATGAATCAGCTAGATGAATTGGGGATGTTTATCTTGAAGAAGAAAAGACTTGGAAGGGAGCAGAAATGATGTCTATCTTCCATTATTTGAGGATGGTTAGATAAAGTCATATGATTGGCCATAAGGAGGTACTTCATATAGACTTTATGATCTTTAGACTTTACCCAGTAAATACCCCAATTTGATCAGTTCACATTGAATATGGTAAGGTACTCCATGGTTCAACCCCAGTCCCTGAGAATGTATCAGTAAAAAGGATTCACTCTGAACTTGATGATTATCCAGGTCAAACATTTTGACTATTTTGACTCTATTAACTTTTTCAATTAGAAAATGGAAAACTGAGATCAATTCACCTAAAAGAAAGTGAACATTTGAATAATCATTTACTGACTGCAATAAATATTTACTGACAACTGAATAATACCATGAAAATAATATTAATATCTCTTCTTTTTTAATTTAGTTAGTAGTTATTCTTGCTATTGATGAATTTGAAATTCATTTGATATTGAAAATAACTCATTTTTAAAAGACAATTTTGACAATGAATTTGGCAATGGATTTTGGCAATCCATTTATATTTGGAAGGGATCCTTAGACTCTACATTAATAAGACGGAAATAAGAGCGAGAGTTTATATATTGCTTTATAATTACAAAGCAGATGATTTACATTATCTTGAGCTTTCATAATGGTACTATGAGGAAAATACAGAAGTTATTCTCCCCTCCCCCCTGCATTTTACAGATAAGGAAACTGAGACTTAGAGATTTTTCTTATTTAACCAAGAGCAGAACCTTGGTTAATGGTTATGATGATTATTGAATTAAAATCGTCTTATCCTATGCTCAGTATTATTTCTATTGCATCACAGGTGTGAGGAATATAATGAACAACAATTTAATTCAAAGAGCATTTATTAACACTTTATGTCAAGGGCTGTGCCAAGTCCTGAGATATAACTATAAACAACAAAGAAAAAGGGCCCCTGCTCTTTAGCGATTTATACTTAAAAGGGGAAAGAAAGCACATAGAAAAGAAGGGTTGAAAGGAGGGTTGAAAAACATATTAAATTGAGTAAATACAAGATATATAAAATTACATGAATAAATTACAAAATAAAAAAATAATTAATATTTGCGAGGAATAGGAGAGGAGGGAAAGAAGGGGAAAAACCAAGCATTTATGCTATGCCCCTGGTACTATGTTAAGTTTTTTATAAATATTTTTTTCTTTTGATCCTTCCAATAATTCTTGGAAGTGGGTGTTTTTTATTTATTTATTTATTTTTTTTACAATGAAAGTTGAGGCAGATAAGGGTTAATCTTCCCTAGGGTTACATATTAAGTGTCTAAAACCAAATAGGATCACAAATCCTCCTTATGTCAGGTACAATGCTCTATCCATTGCACCACCTATCTGTCTGATATAGGAAGAGAGAAAGAACTCATGTAGAGGGGGCAATGTGAGTTGAACTAGGAAAATGTCAGGCCTATTAAACAACAAATAGGTACATTGCCTTATAAGGAGAACAAAAAATATATCACATGTGAAGTCAGCATCTCTGTTACTGCTTTAAACAAAATATTACTAATCAAAATATCATTACTATATAATTTATGCATTATTTATGGCTATATATATTATTATTTCTAAACTGGAGTAGATAGATAATATAGTGGAGAAAGCTGGAGTCAGAAAGATGAGCTCAAATATGACCTCAGAGACTCGAATGAATCATTTAACTCTTTTTTTTTCCAGTTTCCTCATCTGCAAAATAAGCTGGAGAAGGAAATGGCAAACTACTCCAATATCCTTGCCAAGAAAACCCCAAATTACATCAAAAAGAGTTGGGTACAACAAACAAATGAACAATAATAACAATAACATATAGTGAACTTTGGTATTTTAAGACTAAGGTTTTATCTGCATGCTTTCCTAAATTTGATTTTGCTCTTCTTTTATGTATTTGAAAATACTTAATTGACAATGTTGTCATTGTCATTATCCTTCTTCTTTTATTCCTTCTTTTGCTAGTCTTTTACCTCCATCTCCCCCCAAAAATAAAATACCTCTTCCTAAGAGTAAACATAATAATAATAAAAAACCGAATCAATCTATTGGCCCTGTCTATAAATATATACCTCCATTCTATCATCCCTCTTGTAGTTAGCTGACCTGCTTTAGCCATCCTATGGAGGCACAGCTGGTAACTGAATTGATCAGAGTTGACTCAAATTTATTTACCTTTTCATTGTTATGAAAAACATTGTTATGTGTTTTCATCTTGGTTCTGCTCACTGCACTCAGCAACAGTTAACAGGACTCCTCTCAAATTTCATTCACAAAGTCACAGAATTTAAGAGTTAGAAGGGATCTATCTCAGCAGGTGTCTAGTGAAACATAAAAACAATGTCTATTTTTAATAGACCCAGCATATAGAAACCTATAATCTCTCTAAGTGATCCATTCTGCCTCTGGTTAGTCCAATTGTTACAATTTTTTTTAATCTTTGCATCAAGTCTAAATTTGTCTCTCTTCAGCTTGTATTTCTTAATCCTGGTTCTCCTAAATAAAACAAATCTAGTCTTATCTGCACATAAAATACCCCTAAAATACTTGAAGACAGATAGGCCTTTTTTCACAAAACTCATCACCTTTCCCTACTAGTCTTTTCTTCTCTTAGCTAACTATGAGCACTTCTGTCAACTGATTGTCACAGACTCAAGGTCCTTTACCATTTTGGATGTCCTCTTCTTCACACTCTTTAGTTTATCAATTTACTTCTTAAACAATTGTGACAATAATTTAATACAACATTTATACAATATTTAAGATAATGTCTGATGAAAACAGAGTAGATTGGGACAATCAGTTCATAATTTCTGGAAGTTCTTCCCCTCAACATAGCCTAAGTTCACCTTAGCTTCTGGAGTTACTACAAGATATGGTTGAATCATATGGAGCGGGCAGTCCACTAATACCCTCCAGATATTTTTTCAAAACAATTACTACCTAATCCATGTCTTCCTTTTTGATCCCATCAATTGCTGTGTCAACTGGCCCTCCCATATTTGTGTCACCTGCAAATTTGAGGAATAGGATACCTGTTTTTAGTCAAGTCAGTGATTAAGATGTGAAACAGCTCAGGGTACATTACTGGAGGAAACTTCCTGCCAATTCACTAAAAACTACTAAGTAGTTCTGAATCCATCTGAATGTATTTTCATCAAATAAATATTTCTCCATCTTCCTCACACAAATAGTGAGACATTTTATCAGAAAATTTTCTAGAACATAGATAAATTGTGTTTGCAACTTTCCCCTGATCTTCTAGTTTAATAATCTTGCTTAGAAAGTAAATGGCTATTCTAGAATGGTCAATTCATGCTGAAGCCCATCTGCTTTTCTAGAATTACTGATTGTCACTAACCATTTCTTTAATTATCCACTCTAGAAATTTCCTAAGAATCAAAATCAAGATCATTGTTATATTTTTGAAGGATAAATTCACTTCTCTTTGGGAAAAAAAAAAGTGAGACATTTGCCAATGTACCACTCCTGTGAATTCTCTTTTCAATGCCCAAAGATGTAATTCATATGACCTAGGGGGTTTAAGGTAGGTAGGAATCTACTATCTCTTTATAAACATATTGGATATAAACTACTTGCTAACAATTTTTGTTCTCAAATGTCTACTTTCCCATTACATTCATATACCATGACATTCACTTAACTCTACAAAAAGTTTTATAATTTTTTTTGCATACTGAAATTGCACCACCTTTTAAAGTTATTTATCTTTAAAAAGCTCAGGATTACTAGAGATATCAGGGAAGACAGAATCCATTTCAAACATGAAAACAGGCTGTTTAAAGTCAGGGAGACAGGCAACAAAATGTGATATACATGGAATGACTATCAGGCCACTTACTTTGGAATAGAGAATTCATGAATGGGGATAATATGAAATGAGATTGGAAAAATGAGCAGGACCTAGACTGTCATGTTTACTATTCTTTTCAGATAAAAGAGAAAACAAAATAAAATTGAGCATTTCTATCCTCTCTTTTGACAATTAATTTCATTTCATTGACCCTAAACAAAGGTTATAGCCTTTATTTGAGTCACCTTTTGCTCTCATTATAGTGAAAAATTCTAACTAGCCTCAGCTTTTTCTGATCATTAGCATTTTTGATATCATATACGACCAAAGTTAGTCTACCCAGCTAGACTCAGAATCATCTTTCAGGAAAAGTGATGCAGCTCCAACGAAGTAAGAAAATTTCAATAATTAAAAAAAACAGAATTAAATGGAAATTTTAATCTACAAACACAGGATGCAAGAGAACCATAAAAAGTCAACAGGGGAAATTTATATATAAAAAGGTTAAACTCTTTACATTGCTACATGGGAAAACAATATCTGTAACTCTTGAGAACTGTATGTGTCATGGGACCAGACAGAAGGGGGCATTATATGGATTGAGGGTGTGGTTATGAATGGCTCCTTTTCCCCATGTGATGATATCAAAGAAAAAGATATTAAAAAGTGGGAAAAGGTCTATACTAGAAAAAAGAGGAAAGGGGAGGTATAATAAGACAATCAGTTTATATGAAGAGGTGCAAAAGACCAGGAAAAAAGGGAAGGGGATGAGCATCCTCTAAAGCCTGATATCATCAGGTTTGGCTTTAAGAGAAAATAATTTAATCATTCAGTTAGGTATAGAAATTTATTTAACTCTATAAAAAATTGGAGAAAGCAAAAGAATAGGGAAGGACAGGATAAAAGGGAGGGCAGAAACACTGGGGGAAAAGGTAAGAGAAGGGGCTAGGGATGATAGAAGATAAGGTAGTGGGTGGGGTAGATTAAAAAAATCATAACTAAGGATAGGGTGGAAAGATAAAACAAAAAACACGTGGGAAAAATAGGATGGAATGAAATACAGATTTGGCAATCATAACTGTTAATGTGAATGTGATAAACTCCCATAAAACAGAAATAGAAGAGTGGTTTTAAAAAACAGAATCCTACAATATATTGTTTACAAGAAACATATTTGACACAGAGAGACATATACAGAGTAAAGGTAAAAAGACAGAACTGAAATTTTTATACTTCAGCTGAAGAAAAAAAAACGGGTAGCAATTCTGATCTCAGATAAAGAAAAAGTAAAAATAAAAGAGTTTATTTTTTTATATAAAACTTTTTTTTTTTACAAAACATATGAGTGACCTTTCAACATTGACCTTTGTAAAAATTTTTTTTCCCAAGCTTTTCTCCTCCTTCCCCCCACCCTCCACCCCTAGATGACAGGTAATCTAATACATGCTAAATAGGATAAATTATATGACAAATACAATACATGTATACATATCTATACAGTTATCTTACTGCACAAGAAACATCAGATCTAGAAAGAGAAGAAGAAAAAAACAACCTAAGAAGGAAAACAAAATGCATGGAAATATTCACAGAAAGCGTTAAAATGCTGTGTTGTGGTTCACTCTCAGTTCCCACAGGCCTCTCTCTGGATGTATATGACTATCTTCATCGCAGAACAACTGGTTTGAATCACATCATTGTTGAAGAGAACCATGTCCATCAAAATTGATCATCGTATAGTCTTGTTGCTGTGTATAATGTTCTCCTGGTACTGCTGATTTCACTCAGCATCAGTTCATGCAAGTCTCTCCAGTCCTCTCTGAAATCCTCCTGTTGGTCATTTCTTACAGAACAATAATATTCCATAACATTCACATACCATAATTTATTCAGCCATTCTCCAATTCATGGGCATCTTTTCCATTTCCAGTTTCTTGCCACTACAAAAAGGGCTGCCACAAACATTTTTGCACATGTGGGTCCCTTTCCCTCCTTTAAAATCTCTTTGCGATATAGGCCAATAGAAAAACTGCTGGGTCAAAGGGTATGCACAGTTTGATAACTTTTTGAGCATAGCTCCAAATTGCTCTCCAGAATGGTTGGATCCGTTCACAGTTCCACCAACAATGTATCACTGTCCCAGTTTTCCAACATCCCCTCCAACAGTTATCATTATCATTTCCTGTCATTTTAGCCAACCTGACAGGTATGTAGTGGTATCTCAGAGTTCTCTTAATTTGCATTTCTCTGATCAATAGTGACTTGGAGCACCTTTTCATGTGACCGGAAATAGTTTCAATTTCTTTGTCTGAAAATTGTCTGTTCATATCTTTTGACCATTTATCCATTGGAGAATGGCTTGAATTCTTATATATTTGAGTCAATTCTTGATATATTTAGAAATGAGGCCTTTATCAGAACCTTTGGATGTAAAAATATTTTCCCAGTTTACTTCTAATCTTGTCTGCATTCATTTTGTTTGTACAAAAACTTTTTAACTTGATATACTCAAACTTATCTATTTTGTGATTAATGATGACCTCTAGTTCTTCTTTGGTCACAAATTCCTTCCCCCTCCACAGGTCTGAGAGGTAAACCATCCTACATTGTTCTAATTTGTCTATAATATCATTCTTTGTGCCTAGATCAAGAAACCACTTTGACCTTATCTTGGTATATGGTGTTAGGTGTGGGTCAATGCCTAATTTCTTCCAGACTAGTTTCCAATTATCCCAGCAGTTTTTGTCAAATAGTAAGTTTTTATCCCAAAAACTGGGGTCTTTGGGTTTATCAAACACTAGATTACTATTGTCATTGAGTATTTTGTCCTATGAACCTAACCTATTCCACTGATCCACTACTCTATTTCTTAACCAGTACCAAATGGTTTTGGTGACCACTGCTTTATAATATAGTTTTAGATCTGGTACAGCTAGGCCACCCTCATTTGCATTTTTTTTCATTAATTCCCTTGAAATTCTTGACCTTTTGTTTTTCCAGATGAATTTTGTTGTTATTTTTTCTAGTTCAGTTAAATAATCTCTTGGAAGTTTGATTGGTATAGCACTAAATAGATAGATTAGTTTAGGTAGTATTGCCATCTTTATTATATTCGCTCGACCTATCCAAGAGCACTTGATGTTTTTCCAATTGTTTAGATCTGACTTTATTTGTGTGGAGGGTGTTTTTAGTTTTGCTCATATAGATCCTGACTTTCCCTTGGCAGGTAGATTCCCAAATATTTTATACGATCGATAGTTATTTTGAATGGAATTTCTCTTTGTATCTCTTGCTCTTGCATTTTGTTGGTGATGTATAAAATGCTGATGATTTATGTGGATTTATTTTGTATCCTGCAACTTTGCTAAAGTTGTGGATTAATTCTAATAGTTTTTTAGTGGATTCTCTAGGGTTCTCTAAGTAGACCATCATATCATCTGCAAAGAGTGATAATTTGGTTTCCTCATGACTTACTCTAATTCCTTTAATCTCTTTTTCTTGTCTTATTGCCAAGGCTAGCATTTCTAATACAATATTGAACAGTAATGGTGATAGTGGGCAACCTTGTTTCACCCCTGATCTTATTGGGAATGGTTCCAGTTTATCACCATTACATATGATGCTAGCTGATGGTTTTAAATAGATGCTACCGACTATTTTAAGGAAAAGTCCATTAATTCCTATACTCTGTAATGTTTTTAATAGCAATGGATGTTGGATTTTATCAAATGCTTTTTCTGCATCTATTGAGATTATCGTATGTTTTTTGTTAATTTGGTTATTAATAAAGTCAATTATGTTAATAGTTTTCCTAATATTGAACCATCCCTGCATTCCTGGTATAAATCCTACTTGGTCATGGTGTATTATTCTGGGAATGATTTTCTGTAATATTTTTGCTAATATTTTATTTAAGATTTTTGCATCAATATTCATTAAAGAGATTGGTTTATAATTTTCTTTCTCTGTTTTTGTTTTACCTGCTTCAGGTATCAGTACCATGTCTGTATCATCAAAGGAGTTTGGTAGGAGTCCTTCATTCCCTATTTTTTCAAATAGTTTATATAATATTGGAGTTAACTGTTCTTTAAATGTTTGGTAGAATTCACATGTAAATCCATCTGGTTCTGGGGATTTTTCCTTAGGGAGTTGATTAATGACTTGTTCTATTTCTTTTTCTGAAATGGGACTATTTAAGTAATTTATTTCCTCTTCTGTTAATCTGGGCAATCTATATTTTTGTAGATAGTCCTCCACTTCACTTAGGTTATCAAATTTATTGGCGTACAGTTGGGCAAAGTAACTCCTGATTATTGCTCTAATTTCCTCTTCATTGGTGGAAAGTTCTCCCTTTTCATTTTTGAGACTACCAATTTGATTTTCCTCTTTCCTTTTTCTCATGAAATTAACTAGAGGTTTATCTATTTTGTTGGTTTTTTCATAAAACCAACTTTTAGTTTTATTTATTAATTCAATAGTTTTTTTTTACTTTCAATTTTACTAATCTCTCCTTTTATTTTTAGGATTTCAAGTTTGGTATTTGATTGGGGGTTTTTAATTTGTTCTTTCTCTAGCTTTTTTAGTTGCAAGCCCAATTCATTGATTTTCTCTTTTTCTATTTTATGCAAATAAGCATCTAGAGATATAAAATTTCCCCTTATTACCGCTTTGGCTGTATCCCACAAATTTTGGTATGTGGTCTCATTATTGTCATTCTCTTGGATGAAATTAGTAATTGTGTCTGTAATTTGCTGTTTCACCCATTCATTCTTTAGGATAAAATTATTTAGTTTCCAATTGCTTTTTGGTCTATTTTCTCCTGGCCTTATATTGCATGTGATTTTTATTCCATCATGATCTGAAAAAAATGCATTTATTATTTCTGCCTTCCTGCATTGGATTTTGAGGTTTTTGTGTCCTAACACATGGTCAATTTTTGTATAAGTTCCATGGACTGCTGAGAAAAAAGCAAACTCCTTTCTGTCTCCATTTAATTTCCTCCAAAGATCTATCATACCTAACTTTTCTAACATTTTGTTTACCTCCTTAACTTCTTTCTTATTTATTTTGTGGTTTGATTTATCAAGTTCTGAGAGAGGGAGGTTGAGATCCCCCACTATTATAGTTTTGCTGTCTATTTCTTCTTGCATCTCTCTGAACTTTTCCTCTAGGAATTTCCATGCTATACCACTTGGTGCATATATGTTTAGTATTGATATTGCTTCATCATCTATGGTACCCTTTAGGAAGATATAATTTCCTTCTTTGTCTCTTTTAATTAAGTCTATCTTTGCTTTTGCTTTGTCTGAGATCAGGATTGCTACCCCTGCTTTTTTTTGTTCCCCTGAAGCATAATAGATTCTGCTCCAGCCTTTTACCTTCACCCTGTATGTATCTCTATGTTTTAGATGTGTTTCTTGTATACAACATATTGTTGGATTCTGGTTTTTAATCCAATCTGCTATCCACTTCTGCTTTAAGGGAGAGTTCATTCCATTCACATTCACAGTTAAAATAACTAATTCTGTATTTCCTGCCATCTTATTTACCCTAGCTTATGCTTTTCTCTTTCTTATCCCCTTTCCCTCCTCCCTACTATTTTGCTTTTGAAAACCACTTCCCTCAAACAATCCTTCCCCTTTAGAGCCCCACCCACCCCCTTTTTCCCACCTTTCCCTCCTGTTTCCTTATAAGTAAGTCTATTATTCCCTCTGAGCCAAATCTGATGAGATGGAGATTAACCCAATTCTCATTCCCCTCCCTTTTCTCACCTCAATCATTATAGGTTTTCTTTGCCTCTACATGTGATGTAATTTCCCTTATTTTACCTTCTTTTCCTCTTTTTCCAGTGTTATCCCTTTTCTACCTCTAATTTCTTTTTCAGTTTATCATATCATAATAATCATAAAATCACAATAAACATCATAATCATGAAATCACAGTAATCATATGATAATAATCATAAAATCACAGTAATTGTATCATAATCATAATGTAATAATAGATTCATAAAATCAACCCTCATTCTATAAGTATCTATAACATAAATATAGTTCTCAAGAGTTTTTTTTTTCTTGTTACCTTTTTATGTTTCTCTTGTGTTCTGTGTTTGTAGATCAAATTTTTTGTTCAGTTCCGGTGTATAAAAGAGTTTATTAAAAGAGATAAGAAGGGAAAGTGCATCTTGTTAAAGGGTACCATAAATAATAAGTAGTAATGATACTAAATATGTATGCACCAAATGGTAGAGTAAGCAAATTCCTAGAGAAGATTTTAAGCCAGTTACAGGAAGAAAGAGACAGCAAAACTATTCTAGTGGGTGAGCTCAACCTTCCCTTCTCAGAATCAGAAAAATCTAATTACAGAAAATAAGAAAGAAACTAGAGGTGGTAGGATCCTAGAAATTTTAGATATGGTAGAAAACCTGCAGAAAATTGAATAAAGACTGAAAGGAATACACATATTTTTTTTGGCAGTACATGGCACATACACAAAAATTGACACAAAAATTAGGGCATAAAAATCTCATAATCAAATGCAAAAAGGCAGAAATAGTAAATGCTACTTTTTCAGAACAAAATGCAATAAAATTATATTTAATAAAAGGGCAGGGGAGGATAAGCTAAAAACCCATTGGAAATTAAATAATCTAATTCTAAAGAATGAGTGGGTCATCTAAGAAAATGACAATAATGAGACAACATATCAAAATCTATGGGATGCAGCCAAAGCAGTTCTTCATGGAAATTTTATATTCTAAATAACTACATAAACAAAATAGAAATAGAGAAGATCAATTAATTAGCCATGCAAGTAAAAAAAAAAACTAGAAAAAGAACAAATTAAAAAATCCCAACTAAATACCAAATTAGAAATTTTGAAACTCAAGGGAGAGATTAGTAAAATAGAGACTAAGAAAACTACTGAACTAATAAACAAAACTACTAGTTGGTTTTATGAAAAAGACTAACAAAATAGATAAACCTTTGGTTAATTTGATTAGATAAAGGAAAGGAAAAAAAAAACAAATTATCAGCATCAAAAATGAAAAAGGTGAACTTTCCAGCGATGAAAAAGAATTTAAAGCAATAATTAGGAGCTATTTTGCCCAACTCTATGGCAGTAATTCTGTCAATCTATAAATTGCCCAGGTTAACGGAGGAGGAAATAAAACACTTAAATAGTTCCACTGTAGAAAAAGAAAATGAATATCATTAATGACTAAGAAAAATTTTCTGAGGCCAGATGGATTCACAACTGAATTCTACCAAACATTTAAAGAATAATTAATTCCAATACTATGAAACTATTTGGGAAAATAGGTGAAGAAGGAGTATTGCCAAATTGCTTCTATCACACAAAAATGGCACTGATACCTGAACCAGGAAGGGACAAAAAAGAGAAAGAAAATTATAGACCAATCTCTCTATTGAATATTAATGAAAAAATTTAAATAAAATATTAGCAAAGAGATTACAGCAACTTATCAGCAGGATAATACATTAATATCAAGTGGGATTTATACCAGGAATGCAGGGCTGGTTCAATATTAGAAAAACTGTCAAAACATTATTTCATAGAATAGAAAAATAATAACAAAATTCATCTGGAAAAACAAAAGATCAAGAATATCAAGGGAATTGATGGGAAAAATATATAAAGGATGGTGGCTTAGCAGTACTAAATTTAAAAATATATTATAAAGCTGCAGTAAACAAAACCATTTGGTAATGGTAAGAAGTAGAGTGGAGGAATTGATTAGATACATATGATGTAATAATCAAGGCCTATTGCAGTCCAGTATTTGATAAATCCCCAAACTTTAGCTTCAGGAATAAGAACTCACTATTTGACAAAAATTGCTGAGAAAACTGGAAGATAATATGTCAGAAATTCAGCATAGACCTCTCATACCCCATACCAAAATAAGGTCAAAAGAAGTACATGATTTAGGCATAAAGGATAATGCCATAAACAAACTAGGAGAACAAGGGGAATTTTAATTATCAGATCTTTGGAGAAGAGATGAATTTATGATCAAAGAATAACTAGAGAATATTATTAAAAAATTAAATTGAAGACTTTGATTACATTAAATTACAAAGCTTTTGTACAAACTAAGCCAACAGAAACAAAATTAAAAGGAAAGTACAAAGCTGGGAAAAATCTTTACAGATAGTATTTCTAATAAAGGCTTCATTTCTAAAATATATAAAAAACTGTGTCACATTTAGAAGAATACAAGTCATTCCCCAATTGATAAATGGTCAAAGGATATGAAAAGAAAATTTTCAGATGATGAAATTAAAGCCATTCATAATCATATGAAAAATACTCAAAGTCACTATTGATTAGAGAAATGCAAATATGTTACCTCACACTTTTCAGATTGGCTGAGATGACAGGAAAAGATAAAGATAAATATTGGGGGGGGTTGGGAAAACTGAGACATTAATGCATCATTGGTGGAGCTATGAAATAATCCAATTATTCTGAAAAGCAATCTGGAACTATGCTCAAAGGGCTATAAAGCTGTGCATACCCTTTCACCAGCAGTGCCATTACTAGGTCTGCATCTCAAGGAAATCATGAAGGAGGGAAAAGGATGCACATATGCAAAAATGTTTGTAGCAGTTCATTTTGTGGAAGCAAAGAATTGGAAAATGAGTAAATAAATACCCATCAGTTGGGGAATGGCTGAAAAAGTTGTGATATATGAAGGTAATGGAATATTATTTTTCCATTAAAAAATGATGAACAAGCTGATTATACACCTGGAAAGATTAACATGAACTGATGTTGAGCAAGACAAGCAGAACCAGGAATACATGGTACACAGCAAGAATGTGCAATGATCAACTATGAAAGACTTGGTTCTTCTCAGTAGTTCAGTAATCCAAAGCAGTCCCAATAGACTTTGGACAGAAATGCTATCTGGATCCAAAAAAAGAACTAAGGAGACTGAATATAAATCAACACATGCTATGTTCTTTTCATTTCTTCCATTTTTTTAAATTTATCTCTCCCATAGTTTTTCCCTTTTGCTCTGATTTTTTTTCTCCTAACATCATTCATAAAGTAATATATATTAAAATTAAATACATTTACTACAAAAAAGAACAAAAAAAGAAAATCTACCCATTTTTCCTCTGAACTATGAAATTTACTTTCTCATAATTCAGGATACATTTCAGTCTATACTCCATTTGTTTCTCTTCTTAACTCCATCACTAAGATGGAATGTGGTCACTCCTCATCTCCCAAGGTTCCAATCATTTCTACCCCAGTAGTTAGTTCCTTCTTCTTAAAAAGAATATTTAGATTATATACTTTCCTTATGAATTTTTCCTCTTTTTTTGAATGATGCTATCCTTAAGACAAGTAAATAAATTATGAATTGCTTTGTTTTAGGGGCAAAAAAGAAAGAGTTGGAAAGAAAAAGAGTGTGGGAGAGAAAGTTGGAGAGAAAATAGGGAAGGAGGGAGGAAAAAAGGGAGGGAAATAGAGACAGTCAGAGAGAGAGGGAGAGAGAGGCAGAGAGAGAGAGAGAGAGAGAGAGAGAGAGAGAGAGAGAGAGAGAGAGAGGAGAAGGAAGAAGAAAGAGGAGGAGCAGTAGGAGGAGGAGAAGCAGAAGGAGGAGGAGGACACAGGAGAAAGTTAAAAGAAGAAAGGGAGACAAACCAAGAGAAAGACAAAAGATGTCTAAAAATTTCAGTTTTTTAATCACTACTATTATTTCTCCATGACAGAATGTGTTCTACTTCCCAAACTTTTCATCTCTCTCTCTATTTTTTTTTCTTTTGGCTCAGTGGTCTATAGTTTACATCAATATCAAAATTGCATCTATTTCTTCCGACTTTGAGTTTCACTCAAATGATCTTTGTCATGTTTCTCCTCTGGTTCCTCGAATTCCTCCTAAGAGTACAGTTTATGAATAAGTAATGTTTCCTCATATACTCCCTCTTTACTTTCCTTTTACTTTCTTATCTGCTCCTTTCATCATTTCCTATCATTCTTTTTTATTTCATTCATGTAACATAATTATAAATTGAAGAGCATCCACTTGTTTTTCAGTTCTTTGCTCTATCCCCAAAAAAAGTTAGAAATATTTTTGTGCTTCTCTGCCCTTTCCTTCAATTTTAGTGATGTGTCTCAAAAGTTCAGGATAACTGGAGATAGAAGAGAAGACAGAATCCATTTCATATAGATAGACTGTTTAAAGTCAGGGAGGCATGGTACAAAATATGATACACAAAGAATAACTATCGGGCCAGTTTGACTGGAATAGAGAATGCATGAATGGACATAATATGAAATAAGATTGGAAAAATGACACAGATTGTCAAGCCTCTTAAAGGGCAACCTGAGTGTTTGTATTTTATCTTACTGTAACTGAAAATCATGGAAGACTTTTGAGTAAGGTAGTGAAGATCTCTTTTAATAATAGTAATTCTGAATATTAGATCTGAAATACTTCATACTCAAATGGATAGACACTAAATAAAAAGTCTTCAGAGTCTCTGACTAATCAACCAGATACCTTTCTAACCTCAGAGAATGTTATTTTTCACTAACTTACCACCCTTCCTCAGAAAGTGAAGCCTTCAATTAGTACTTTATTATAACCTGCATTTCTCTAGTTGTTAAAGTCTATAAGCTTTTGCAAGTTTAAGCCTATCCAAGTTCCATTATACTTTGATTTAATTCAACAAAATCAATTATGTAATAATGCTCTGTGATTATTGGTTTTATAAACCCAATTTTAACCTCTTTTATTCAGTTCAGTGCCTTTCTAAATTAGCTACCTTAGTAAATGAATTAAAATTTCCTTTCCCTCAGCTCACGTTCAATTAAAATGATGCAGAATAGTATGGGGGGATATAGATAACAGTGTAGATTAAATTAATAAATAACAAGGTTAACTAAAAGGATTGTGTCACAATAATTATACCTGCCCCAAATGAAGGAAACATCTGTAAGTTCATTGTCTCCTTTCTAACACTACTTTTTTTGCAGAAAACATCCTAACTCCTTTGGTAGAGGGAATTTAGGAGCTACCAAAACCACTGCAATCACAGGTTCACTCCCCATTTCTATAACTGAAGTATATGTACCATGGCAGATTTACTAGACTTGAAATTAGAAGTTCTGCGTTCAAGTTCCAATTCTGCCACTTAGTAGTCATTTGACTTTACGGGTTACATAATTTCTCAGTCTCAAAACCCTATTTAGTTAAATGGGGAAAATAATAACAGTTGCACTGTGTATCTTAGTTGTGATTACCAAACAAAATTATGATTCTAAAAATCTTTGTAGCTATATGTAAACTATTTGAAGGTAGAGAATATATTTCCATTTTTGGATGCCCAAGAACTAATATGACTCCCTACAGAAATACAATGGATATAAGGATATTGTATCCATGTGATATGGATATAATATCATATGTTATGATATATCATACATATAATATCATATATTAGGCTATTATATATATTATCATATGTTAAGATATTATATCATCTATATAACATGAGATATTTCTATCAATATGAGATATTGCTATCATTTCCAATGTTTTTATTTTTTAATCTATACAAATGCTGAAATATTTAGCTTCCTTTTCATGGGATGAAAGGGACATCAGATGTTCAAAACTGTTCCAGAAAAGCATACTCCATGGCAAATCACTTCCATACTCTCAGCTTCTATTTTTTTATATGTAAAATTAGGATTTTTGGTAATGTATTTGAGGAATATAAAGAATAAGTACAGAGCCATAATAGCCTTTTGTAAAGCAAACAAGGAAACTTTATTGATGTCTTAGCCATTAATATGTTTGCTTAGAATGTAACTAATGTGGTCAGGGGAATTCAATATTTGTATTTATTTAGTCCCATATAGCAGTCACAATATGGCCCAACTAGGACATGATTCATCATTAGAGATTAACTTCTGCCTGTTAGTGACTACTTGTATTTGGAAGAAAAAAAATAGGAATTAAAATCATTTGACATCCTGATAGACTAACAACATCGAAACTCCTCTGTCCCTTGAGATAGCTAGTAGTGCAATGGATGGTGGGCTGGACCTGGAATCATAAAGACTAAATAGTACAAATCTGTCTCAAATACTCACCAACTAACTGTATGACCCTCGGCAAGTTTTTTAACCTCCATTTAGCCCAATTTCCTCATTCGTAAAATGATTATAATAAGAGCATCTACTCTACAAGGTGGTTGTATTAAATGAACTTATATATCCAAAGTATTTTGTAACCCTGAAAGTACTATATAAATGCATTTTATTTTTATTATTACATAAGTTTAACTAAAATTAATCATATCAGCTCCCCACTTTCTCTTTTTACCCAGTTTTTAAAAAAATAAATATGTAGATTTTAGATCTTATGTCTATGCTAAGGTCAATGAGGCAGCACGGGAGAGCTACTCTCAAAAGTAGAAACATCTGGGTTCAGATCTAGCCTCTGATATTTAAAAGGGGTGTGACACGGCAAATTTACTTAACCTTTTAATGTCATAAACAAATTTCTAAGCCTATTGTATAGTACTGGGGAGAGGGGTATAGATAAAGAGTTTATAAACATGATTCCAGAACAACATACATTGTTAAAGATAATTTTCTCAGATAGAAATGTCCTTTATCAAAATAAAAAATGGCAACTCCATTCCATTTGTCTTTTGCTACAGATAGATCAGAGATGTTTATCCAACAGAGTAAATGAGAGAGGAAAAAATAAAGATCCTCTTATATGATTCCCAGAGCCTTGAATTAATCTAATACTTCCCTTCAAAGACAGAATTACACATAGATTTCATTTTTTCAAGGTCTTCTTGTATATCACAAACTCGATCTGTTTCTCAACAAGGAGAAATATGATTTCTGATGAGTGGATTGGTGAGGGATGAAGTGTGTATGTGTGATGGCGGTATGTGTAATCTCTTTCATCTGCAGAGTTCAGCAAGAATTACTGTTGAAAGTGGACTGGCAACACCCCTCTCTGTTTTGTAGGAATGCTCATCTGTCTTGTTGATTGCTTAAATTGCTCACATTTTCCAGAAAAACTGAAGTTGACTTTTGCAAAATCTGCATGGATAAAAGTGTTATTTGGAGAAAGCAGAGTGTTTGCTATTCCATTAGCCCTTGGTCATACTTTAGAGTATTCTTGGCAGCAGGGTGTCCTTTTCAAATAAAGTTAAATACAATTTATTGACACCACTATTTTCTTAAGTTTGGCTTTTGTTTGAGCCATTGTAAGCCAGATTACTCAGGACCTGATCTGTTCTGTGTGGATCTCTAGAAGGAATACCTCATTCTTTGAATCAACAAGAAGCTACTTACTAATTTTGGTCAAAAACACTGAGCACAATTCTAGTGAGCTGGGATATTCAGGGATATTTTTACAACTTAAACCTGACAGGCTTCATTCTAAGAACATGTCATTCATACATCAAGAATTATGGATATAGTGGGAAGAATATGTGACAAAGTGAAAAAAAATCTAGGTTTAATTTGCAGGTAAGTCACTTGCTCACTTTGGAATTCTAACTTCCAACTTCCTTAGTCACAAAATGGAGATAAAATACCATCTATTAGGTTGTTATGACAATCAAATGAAATATTTATAAAGTGCTCAGCTGGGTGCTTGGCACACAGTAGGTGATTAATAGATGCTTATTTTCTTCTTCCAAATAAAAGTCTATTACAAATCACTTTTTTCACAAAGTTAATATTCATGGCAGAAATTGCCAAAAAACAAAATTGAAAAATGAAAAATGTTATTAACTCCAAATATTGATCAAGCACTGATTGTATGTGAGATGCTCTGCTGATGCTGCTCTTATTGTTTGTCCTTTGTTCTTGAAGAGGACCAATGACATCAAAAGAATATCTTGACTTTCAAGGGAATTGGATTTAACTCAGGCAGGACTGTGCAAAGTCATCTAACTCTCTCCTCCAGAGTCACCTGAGTCCAGTGGCAAGATATAGATCAGAATGACTGGTGAAGACTCCAGAAGAAGTGGAAGACTCCAGTCTTTTTAAGCTAGCATCTTTTTCAGGTCTCAGTTTATCTGAGGCAACACCCATTCAGTAATTAAAGGCTAAGTAACAATTGAGGCAAAAGAGAGCCAAAAGAATCAATCTTGGAGGGGAAGACCCTTAGTTTTTGGTCAGAACAGAAAAAAACTGCTATTTAAACTTATTCTGAGCTATCAAAATCCAAACAATGAACAAGTGAGACTTGGGCTAGGACCTATTATTGCTCAAACACTGATTACCAAAGCAATGTGGATTTAAAGGCATAGCCAAGCAGCTCCACTTGAATCCCAATAGACTCTATCAAAATCTAATTTTCCAGAGTCACATTTCAAGAAATCAGGAAGGAAAACCATATGAGACAAAAAACATTAATTGTCCAAGTTTTTTTTGAGAAAATAAATAACTAAATAGGGAGGAGAATCTAACCCCCAAGCCCCAAATGAAGAAAAGAAGGAAAGAAAGAGGAAGAAAAAGAGGAGGAGGAGGAAGAGACAGAGAGGGAAAAGAAGCTAAAGGGGAACAAGGAAGAGGGAGACAAAGAGGAGGAGAAGGACAAAGAGGAGGAGGAGAAGGAAAAATTTAATAGCAGCACTGCCAAACTAGAACCAGCCAGTTGGATCCCCCAGAGGGAGAGTTAATAGTATTTATATGTTGTTATTTGTCCTTCATTCTTTACATCTTGGCCTGCAAGTAAAACTGGATTTAAGTGAGGCAGAACTATATAAAGTCATCAGCCTCACTCTCTCCTCCAGTCCTTAATAAATAGTAGACATTTATTAAACATTTACTTATTTGACTTTTTTCTTCTGCTCACTCTCTCATCCTGCTAGGAAACTGGGAACACAAAGACAAATAAGATTTGGCCCTTGCCTTCAAGGACCTCAGATTCTAGCGCAAGAGACACAACACAACACCACACACACACATAATGATCATGCCAGGTAGAATGGAATATATCTATAAAAATTCAAGTTGTTCTGGCATTTGGAAGTCTTTATCAAAGTAAAGAATGTTTTCCTGATATATATATATATATATATGTATATATATATATATATAAAATGCCAAAGGAAACAAAGATTTGATCTTCTAAATATATCTATTTGTTCATCAATAATACATGGCAAATTGCCCAACAAAGCAGAACCAAACCTTTTTAGTTTAGCTCTGGATCCCAAATACAAGACATAAACTTTAATATATTATACATTAAAAACAATAAGAAACAATAATTAAAAGGAAACAATACAATATTAGGTAATCTTATTTCTAATTGGAGGAAAGATTAGGGATTTTCTAAATTGGAAAGGGAGAAAAGTAAACAAGTGTAATACCCTGAATTCAGAAAAAGAGCTATTCTACTCAAGTATTTATGAACAATCAAAGGAACATGGAAACAATAACTGATTAATCAGTGTGGATTCCATTTTCAGATATGATATATGAATTTCTTGAGATATGCAATCCATCTTTGTATGTGATTGAATTTCTGGTCAGCATAACCTTAGTTAAGGGTCTCTAAGGAGCAGGGAGAGGTGGTCCAGCTTTCCAGCCACACAGGGCTAGGTTTAAACAATACAATACGGCTTTCTCCCAGTTCCCACAACTAAGTGAAGTTTTCTCACAAGATAGAAGTTGGATTAGACCCTGAATAGAAAGGAAACTGAACTAGCTCCAGAACTGAATCACAAGATGGTCAGTGTGGTTCACTCAGTTCCCACAATTAACCATTTGCTGCACCTCAATTCTCTGTCAATGCCTTCAATTTTTTTCACAGTTTATTTTATAGATGGGGAAACCGAGGCAAAAAGTTACAGGGTCACGTAGCTAGTTAGTGTCTGAAGCTGTATTTGAACTCAAGTCTTCTTGACTCCAGGTTTGGTTCTCTATCCATTGTCCTACCTTGCTGCCTGGAGAAGAATATTTCTGCTTTCCAGTGAAGTGAAAGCCATGTTTCCCAAGTAGTTTCGGCATTGTTTGTTACAAACCTTTAGCCCTGGGGCTAGAGATAACCTGACCTGGAAGTAGCACTAAGGTTAGGGTGGTGTGGAAGAGAAAGGAAATAGTAAAACTCAATCTGAAGTTTGCATTTGTCTTGGAAACCTAGAGGAAGCATTAATGGGCATTTCAGAAGGAGAAGGACTGCTGTGGGAGTTAGGAGTTTGAAGGTTGGTGATTATTTCTTTAGGTGGATTGTGTCCTACCAAAGTGAGAAACACTCCCACTGACAAAACAGTGTCCAAGTTTTCCATGTTTCTTGAACAAGGTTCACTGAGAAAAGTTCAATACCTGGTAACAGATTATTCTATATTTAAAATATTAAATCAGGAATTATATATCAAAGATAATATTCACTTTTAGGATTATACATTTATAGTTTAGTAAAGAAAAGCAGCAGCATTATATGGTAAGGAGAGCTGGTCTCAGGGTCACAAAGACTTGCCTCTGATACATACTGGCTGGCTAAACCTGAGGAAATCACCTAACCTCTCAGTTCTTTAGGCACTTTTCTAAGACTATAAATTGTGATCATAAGGTAGGGGACAAAGCTGATAAAACACTGGCACTAGAATCAGGAAGATTTGCCTTTTGAGTACAAATCTGGCCTCAGACACTTAGCTATATGTGTCATCCTGGCCAAATCACTTAACTCTGTTTGTCTCAGTTTTCTCATCTGTAAAATGACCTGGGGAAGGAATTGGCAAACCACTCCAGTATCTTTGCCAAGAAAACTCCGAAAGAGATCACAAAGAGTTCAACATGACTGAAAAAAAATAAAAAGACTAAATGACAACCTTCCAGAAAACGAGCCAGTGTATAAAGTAAATTCCTCACTGAGATTTTCCTAAATGGATGAAATATTTGGAGAAGTGAAACAAAGTAACTATACTTTCTAAGGGAATTTCCTCATTAGGTTATTTCCTATATTAATGAAGTCAGGTGTAGCTACTTCACTTTTCTCTTCATTCTCTCTGTTTTGTTCTACAATTTCCCTGACAACCATTCCTTTATCCTGGGAATACTACATGCACCAAGGCATCAATGATGACATCTTCAAGAACCTTAGTCAACTACATTAGTCCAATCACACAAATTCATATTTTGGGAAGAAATAATGCTGAACCATCCTTATGAATTCAGGATCTATCAAAGATTTTAAAAGGTACATGAGGCTAATGGGTTGAAATAATTTTCTTGCCATGAAGTCTTCCATATTCATAGTCCTGTTACTCCAAAATACAAAGCATTATAATTCTAATAATGAGCATACTTATTAGAAAGGGGTCTTATAAAAACATTTGTGAAAAATATATTTTTCAAATACAGTAAACTTTCTTTAATATTCATTCTAAAAGATTATGCTATAAACAGGGTGCAAATCTTAACTAGGGCAGCGAGAAAGTGTCTTTGGTAATTTGTTGATTTAACTAGCTTCTGCTACATTAAGTTGGATATGTATGCAACTCAGGGAAATAAGCTAAGGGAGGCTACGCAAGAACTATTAATAGCTTTAAATACTGGCTTAGTGGCTAGAAAATAATTATTTTTTGAGTCTGTTGGTTCACAGATCATTGGTTTTATGGCTTAGTAGCTTATCTGCCTTTGAGCTAGAAAGACTCTATATTTTTAATTGTCCATAATATGTTTTATGTGAAAATTATCTCTGATCAAAATTACTCTGCTAGTGATCATATATATTCCTACTGAGAATTCAGGGAGAATGAAGGGACTGATATAGGCATATAGAAGTATTAACCATCATAGATTATCTGCTTAGCTAAAGCTGAAGTGATATCAGGCCTTTTGTGGGTGTGTATATGTATTTATTGTAAGAAAAATAGCTACTTTTTAATTCAAATTTTGAGAAGATACTCAATCTCAGGGTTTCTTCCTTGATTCCTTCACACTTAAATGAGCTCCTTAAAGCAGTGCTACAGAACATCTGGCTTTCTCAAGATAGGAGATAATCTGTCTCCCTTTAATTTAGTCTCAAAACTTCTCGAGAAGAGTCAATGGTATGTAGCATTCTTATATCCAGGCAGTAGGATTTTCATGTTGAGTCTATCACACTTAGTTGTTTAACCAGATTAAAGTTCTTTAAAATTTATAGGGGCTCCAGACTGGCAGCTTTTTTTGAGATTGAGTATTCCAGTTTCTGAATTTGGTTCTAAACCTATCCTAAGATTTATATAAACCTGTCCCATTTTTCTTTAGGCTCTAATATGGCTTCTGACCACACAGCAGAATTATTCCAAATACTGGCAGTTGTAAAAATGTCATTTAACTCCTCCTATGAAGTGATAATCCTCTTAACTCGAACCCTGACAAAGTCCCTCAGTAACACACGGTGCTTTTGTTTCTCCATCACCTGCCACCCACAGACCATTCCATTCATAATACTTTGTTATGCTGGTGCAACACTGAAAGAGAATGATAGACAAGTGTCTTTGGGGAAATATATGAGTTCATCCTTTATGGCAAGGATTAACGGGCTTTCTGTTCTTATGTGCACTATATGAAACATGTTAGAGATAATGAAATTCAAAGCTGCTTTTACTTTGTACCTCTTAGGAAAGAAAAGAAATAGTCCAATGTTTGGAAAGATCTGTGATTTCATAGGAATGTATATTTCTCCCACTGGGGCAGACATAAATCATTCTCTAGAAAAGTGAGCTAATATGACATCTCATAACTTTCCCTAAAAAAAGAAAAGAAAAATTTTAAATTCCATGACACAGCTGGTAGGGGGATTGAATGGATGGCAGCAAAAGACACACTCAAATACCTCTCAGGATACCTTAAAATTTTTAAGGGCAGATATAGTCTGCCTTAGTTTGGGAGAGTGAACCAGGGCACATTTGATATATGTGTTAAACCTCCTAAAAAGGAAACTTAGCTAGATTAGTCATTGAATGACAGATATGTACAGTAAGTAGACACATTCACAAAGAGTTTTCTAGGTTAATAGAACTTGCTATACCTTGATTTTCTTTGTAGTATATATGTATATATATATATATACATGTATACTTATATGTTTATATATGCATGTGTGTATATATCTATGTGTATATATATTTATGTATGTGAATATGCAGAGAGAGAAAGAGAAAATATACTTACATGCATCTACATCCCCCCCACATTAGTGAAGTGAATTGTGAGCAAAAACTATTTTCTTTTTTACGTTAGCTTTGTACTTAGCACATATAAATGCTTAACAAATGCTTACACACTGATAGATTGATTTATCTGTGTAGGTCTGACAGATAGCAATCTTCATTTGATTCTCACTGAAATCCTTTGTGAGATTAAAGCACTAGCATCTTTGTCCCTATTTTACAAAGGAGAGAAAACTAAGACCTTGAATGTTGAAGTGACTTGGCCAAACTCATAATTACTGAGAGAGAGAGAGAGAGAGAGAGAGAGAGAGAGAGAGAGAGAGAGAGAGAGAGAGAGAGAGAAAAGGAGGGAGAGGGAGGGAGAGAGAGAGAAAGATCTCACATAGAAGTCTTCCAACTTTCAAAGATAATTTCCAAAAAGCAAAAAATGTTTGAGGGAAAATTTCAAATAGGGGCCCAATGTGTGAGTCTGCTATTGTACAAGTGGTCTAGTGAGTTTCAGAGAGATCTGTCACCCAAAGTTTTTATTTTGTTTTAACAATAATGCATGAAGCCATCTACCAAGGTAGGAGTACAATTTGTATAAAGGACAGAAGTATTTGCTGTAATGAAACAATCATGTTCTTGAGGTGTTCAAGTATTGAATCCATGTGGGTCTATGTCAGCTCAGAATGAAAAAAAAATTGTGACCAATCATCAGTCATGGGGTGTGTGTGTGTGTGTGTGTGTGTGTGTGTGTGTTAACAGGAATTACATTGCTGATTTGAGTCTACTCTTGACATCATCCACACGTCATTAATATATTCATCCCATGAATTTTTCCTTATGGATCTTGGGAACATTGGAGTATTAGAGCTTAACTCAGCAAAGACTTAAATGTGAAGATGGGAAATTTGCAGTTACATCCAGGTTGAAATATGATCTGCTCTTGAGACTATTATTTATCTAAAGGTCAAAGAGGGTCCCACTGTACCTAGTGATGGATAATGGCAATCTAGTCCTATAACATGGAACACTTATTACCCTTATAATGTGGGTGAAACTTAAACTTCAGTAGCTTTTTCATAACACAGTTCAGTTACAAAACAGGAGAATTATAAACATGGAAGAGGTCAGTGCCATGCAACATAAATATATCAGGTTTTGAGCAAAGGTCTTTGACGTTACACGATGTATGAGGTCAACAAAATGATGTAATTTAAAGTGTTACAGATTAATTAGCAAGCATTTTGCCTCCAAGTCCAGCATTCTTACTATTTTGCCCTGATCCTCTCTGGAAGGAGGTCCCTCATCTACAGCTGTAGTGTTTAGCTTCACTGAGAGCATGACAGATGTCAATATCAAAAGGACCTTGAAGGTCATATAGATCCCTAATTTTACAGAGAAAGAAAATGAGGTCCAAAGTACTTTAAGTGATTTTAGTAAGGTTCCACAGGTACTTAGTAAATAATATATCTTAGATTTTAACTAGATCCTCTGATTTCTCTTTTTTTTCCTCTATAGTATTTTATTTTTCCAAATACATGTAAAGATAGTTTTTAACATTCATTTCTGTAAGATTTTGTGCCCCAATTTTTTTTCCTTCCTTTTCCCCATCCCTCTGTGCTTCCCAAGACAACAAGCAATCCAATAGAGGTTAAACGTGTCCAATTCTTCTAAATGTATTTCCAGATTTGACATGTTGTACAAGAAAAATCAACCAAAAGGGAAAATACTTTGCTTTGACCCACAGTCTCCATAGTTTTTTCTCTGGATGGAGATGGTATTTTCCATCACAAATCTATTAGAACTGTCCTGGATTACTATATTTCTGAGAAGAGCTGAGTCTATCTTAGTTGATCTTGCTGTTTCTGTATACAGTTCTGCTCACTTCACTAAGCATCAGTTCATACACCTCTTTCCAGACTTTTCTGAGATCAGCTTGCTTAACATTTCTTATAGAACAATTATATTTTGTTAACTTCATATATCACAGCTTATTCAGCCATTCCTGAAATGATGGGCATCTTCTCAATTTCCAATTTCTTGCCACTACAAAACAAGCTGCTACAAATATTTTTGCACATGTGGGTCATTTTCCCTTTTTTGTGAACTCTTTGGGATATATATCTAAGAGTGAAACTGCTGGATCAAAGGATATGCACAGTTTTATATCCTTTTGGGCACAATTTCAAAATGTTCTTCATGATGGTTGAGCCTTTGTTTTCAGATTAAGTTTTTCCTCTTCCCCACTCCCCAACAAACCACCTTAAGATCTTGAAGGCTTTACAGTCTTAAAAGTTTTATTTATAGTATTGTTAGTCATTCATTCACTCAAACATTCAGCAAATCTTTATTGATCATTTATGTACGAGGCTGAAATACAACATAAAAATGCAGTACTACTTTCAGACCTTTCATCAAATGCTTCCTGGGATAAATTGCTTCATTTTTCTATGCCTCAGTTTATCCAGCTTTCAAAGGAAAAATTTGAACTGATGGGCTATGAAATCTTTTTAAGTGCCAACTTTTTATTTCTAGGTAACACTCAATCATTTACCTGAATTTAAAAAACAGTTTTCTATGGATTAAATGAAATTGTGAGAAATAAGAATGTGCTTTACAAACTCTATAGCCATTGTGATGAAATGATTTAGGGTAGGGGGTCATGGGTGAGTACATATTGGTTATAATATATAATTGTTATAATTATGAAAATATTAAAATAACAGCTAAACTAATCAACTATTAATTACAATATTTATAATGATCAAATCATTGTAATTTTGTTTTTGTAATCATGGTACCATTTTGGCTATTTGTATGGCAATATCTATGGGCAGCTAAGTGACTCAATGGATATAGCATTGAGCTTGAAATCAGGAAAACTCATCTTTGGGAGTTCAGATATGTCTCCAGGCACTTATAAGCTATGTAACTCTGGGCAAGTCACTTAACTGTTTGCCTCAGTTTACTCACTTGTAAAATGAGATAGAAAAAGAAATGGCAAACAACTCCAGAATCTTTGCCAAAAAACCCCAAATGGGGTGACAAAGGCTTGGACAAGACTGAAAATGACTGAAAGTAGCAATATTTGTTGCCAAGGGCAAGGCAGGATAAAGCTTCATGAAAACATGTTAAGACTTTCTATCTTTAATCATCATATAACTTAATGCTTGGTGACTTCAAAGTAAAGGTAGCCTAGGAAAGGGCAGTGAAATATATATATTAGAAATTTTAGCTTAGGATCAAGAAATGAAAGGAGTTAAAGGCATAAAGATTACACAGATGTATTACACCTATAAATCATGAGTATTTTCTTCAAAAAGATAATTAGGAAGTATTGCACCTGACAAGCCCTGAATAATAACACAAAAGGGAAATGATTATATCTTAATGGACAACAGTCAACTGGTTACTTATGTAGGAACCATTTTCAAATCGACTGTCTGTATAAAGATAACCTGTTATAGCAGAGGATCAGAATGAACATTGATAGCAAGATTAAAATAACACCTATGTCATATTGAAGGTATATATGTTTTTCCTCTTTTGTGTGGAGAACACAAATGACCCTATCTTACTATTATTGTATTTGAAAGGAAGCACCTAAAAGGACTATCAAGCAGGACATGAAGTACCTGGAGATGGTAAACTAAGTTCCCAAAAAGTTGATGAATCATTGTTACTCTGCAAAGAAGTTGAAAAAAGGTTGATTTCCAGGCCAGAAATAAAAACTTAAAATGAATTGTATCAGAAGGGAGTAAAGTACATCTTGCACATTCTTTTCTCTCCCTCTCAGATTCTGTGATGTATTCCAGAATTTCCCCAGTATTCAAAGTCAAACTTGTTGGCCTATAATTTGAAGACTTTATGGTCTTCCTTTACAAAAATTGAACATATGTCCTCCTCTGGGGCATTCTTTTTGCTTGTACTCCTGACACAATTTTTACAATACCATGAAACAAATTTGTGTTCTTCCTATATTACTTTCCTTTCCATCTCTTAAATCTATCCTTTTAAAATTAAAGTTGGTAGGTGAATATTCTGTACAACTACATTTGTCCTTACAAAATAGTCCCATTTTTCTTCTCCATTAGAGTGATATTTCTTCTGGTTTTACTGCTTCATTATTTTTTCTTTCTTTCTTTTATTTACTTTACTTTATTTTAAAATCCATTAAAAATGAATTCCCAATTCTCTTTCTACCCTTACCCACTCTCCCACCCATAGAGAAATCAAGCAATATGATACCAAGTAGCCATGTGAAGCCATAAAAAGCATATTTCCATATTAGCTATGTTGTCAAAAAGAAAAAGAAAATAAGTGAAGCACTAAGCTTCAATTTGCACCCAGAGTTTGGCAATTCTCTCTTTGGAGGTGGATAGCATTTTTCTTCATCAATCCTTTAGAATTGAATTGGATCATTATAACAGCTGAGTCTTTCACATTGATCATTGTTATATTACTGATACTGTACACAATGTTCCCCTAATTTTGTTCACTTTACCAACACTTCATAGAAACCTTTCCAGGTATTTCTGAAACTATCTCCCACATAAATTTTTATAGCATAAGAGTATTGCATCACAATCATGTATCACAGTATGTCCAGCCACTTCCCAATTAATGGCCAATTTCCCATTCTTTTTACCATCACATAAAGAACTGCTATAAATATTTTTGTACCTATGAAGCCTTTTTCTTTTTCATTAATCTCTTTGCAAAACGGATCTGGATGGGATTATTGAGTCAAAGATTAGTCAGATTTTTATGCATTTTTTGTTATAATTCTAATTGTTCTTCAGAATGACTAGATCAGTTCACAACTTCACTACCAGTGCACTAATGTTCCTATTTTTCTATATCCCCTTTAGCATTTATCATTTTTCTTTTATGTCATGTTCATCAGTCTGATGTAGATAAAATGGTATCTGAGAGCTGTTTTAATTTGCATATTTCTACTCAAAAGTGATTTGGAGCATTTTATATCGATGTCAATAGCTTTGATTTTTTTCTTCTAAAAACTCATATCTTTTGACTATCAATTGGGGAATTAATTTTGTTTTTTTTATAAATTTGGCTCAGTTACCTAAATTGAAAAATGGGAATTTATCAGAGAAACTTGATGTGTGAAATTTTCCCCTAGTTTCCTGTTTTTCTTCTAATTTTAACTGCATTGGTTTTCGGTTTGTGCAAAAAATTTTAACTTTGTGTACTTAAAACTTTAATTCTGGTAATCCTCTCTTTCTTCTTGAGTTATCAATTCTTTCTTTATTCATAGATTTAACTGATATATGACATGATCCCCCAATTTGCTTTTGATATAACCCTTTATGCTTAAGTCATATACCCATTTTGACTTTATCTTGGAATACAATGTGAGTTTTTACCAAGATAATTTCCAAGTTTCTAAGCAGTTTTGGTCAAACAATGAGTTCTTTCACTGAAAGGCTGGATCTTTAAACTATCAAATATTAAATTACCTGGTCACTTACTACATTGAAGTTTGTTTATAATATCATTCTTTATACCTATTTAATGAATCCATTTTGACCTTATCTTGGTATATAGTGTTAGGTGTGGGTCAATGCCTAATTTCTTCCAGACTAGTTTCCAATGATGCCAGCAGTTTTTGTCAAATAGTGAGTTTTTATCCCAAAAACTGGGGTCTTTGGGTTTATCAAACACTAGATTACTATTGTCATTGAGTATTTTGTCCTGTGAACCTAACCTATTCCACTGATCCACTACTCTATTTCTTATCCAGTACCAAATGGTTTTGGTGACCACTGCTTTATAATATAGTTTTAGACCTGGTGCAGCTAGGCCACCCTCATTTGCATTTTTTTTTTCATTAATTCCCTTGAAATTCTTGACCTTTTGTTTTTCCAGATGAACTTTGTTGTTATTTTTTCTAGGTCAGTTAAATAATCTCTTGGGAGTTTGATTGGTATAGCACTAAATAGATAGATTAGTTTAGGTAGTATTGCCATCTTTATTATATTCGCTCGACCTATCCAAGAGCACTTGATGTTTTTCCAATTGTTTAGATCTGACTTTATTTATGTGGAGAGTGTTTTGTAGTTTTGCTCATATAGATCCTGACTTTCCCTTGGCAGGTAGATTCCCAAATATTTTATACTATCGATAGTTATTTTGAATGGAATTTCTCTTTGTATCTCTTGCTGCTGCATTTTGTTGGTGATGGATAAAAATGCTGATGATTTATGTGGATTTATTTTGTATCCTGCAATTTTGCTAAAGTTGTGGATTAATTCTAATAGTTTTTTACTTGATTCTCTAGGGTTCTCTAAGTAGACCATCATATCATCTGCAAAGAGTGATAATTTGGTTTCCTCATGACCTACTCTAATTCCTTTAATCTCTTTTTCTTGTCTTATTGCCAAGGCTAGCATTTCTAATACAATATTGAACAGTAATGGTGAAAGTGGGCAACCTTGTTTCACCCCTGATCTTATTGGGAATGGTTCCAGTTTATCACCATTACATATGATGCTAGCTGATGGTTTTAAATAGATGCTACTGACTATTTTAAGAAAAAGTCCATTAATTCCTATATTCTGTAATGTTCTTAATAGGAATG
This sequence comes from Myrmecobius fasciatus, assembly GCA_023553655.1. Taxonomy (NCBI): domain Eukaryota; kingdom Metazoa; phylum Chordata; class Mammalia; order Dasyuromorphia; family Myrmecobiidae; genus Myrmecobius; species Myrmecobius fasciatus. The sequence continues at coordinate 313 of JAJPUD010010323.1, read as the reverse complement.
GATGTTGGATTTTATCAAATGCTTTTTCTGCATCTATTGATATTATCATATGTTTTTTGTTAATTTGGTTATTAATATAGTCAATTATGTTAATAATTTTCCTAATATTGAACCATCCCTGCATTCCTGGTATAAATCCTACTTGGTCATGGTGTATTATTCTAGGAATGATTTTCTGTAATCTCTTTGCTAATATTTTATTTAAGATTTTTGCATCAATATTCATTAAGGAGATTGGTCTTTAATTTTCTTTCTCTGTTTTGGTTTTACCTGGTTTAGGTATCAGTACCATGTCTGTACCATAAAAGGAGTT
>JAJPUD010010322.1:0-63645 GCA_023553655.1 Myrmecobius fasciatus | reverse complement strand
AGTGATAGTTTTCCCTGAAATTTTTATGTAATTTACAAATTTGTAAATTATAAGTAGGCTATTTATGTCTTCATATAAATAATTGATACACAATGTCAAACGAGTATACATGGCCAAGTATATCATTTAACCACCTTTCTACTGTTGTCCAGCTCACATTGCTTCATTATGTTCATATGAATGACAAACTTTTGTTAAATACTTTTGATGAAGGCTAGGGAAAACTTCCATATAATGCAAAGCACTGCTTTAAGTCTATTAATTAAAAAAAAAAAAAAAAGGAAATGAGATTAGTTTGGTGTGACTTGTTCTTCACATAGTCATGCTGTGTTCTACTTCCTTTTCTAGATGTTGACACACTATCTTATTCTCAATTTCCCCCCTAACTCATTCATGGCCTACAGTCTGCATTCTGCTTTTTTTCCTTAAAAAAATGTTTTTGGACATTTTTCTTCAGTTCTGCAGCAACTTCTTCCATTTTCCACAACTTTTTATTTATCATAATATCACCTTTATCACTGGTAACAGTTTTCAATTACGATGTAGTTAATCTAGTTACATTAGGATGTATTAATCTAGGTCTGGTGATTTTAAATCTTCTAGGGCAGGTAAGTGTTCTCTTACATCTAGCTTGCTTATATGCTCCAGAATGAATGTTTAGACTTCTCCTTTAGTTGTATATACCTCCAACAACTTTGCTATTAATTCTTTATCTCCAAGAACTTTCCTTTTTGTTCTTTCAAAATGTATGTTGATGTGAGATTGCAAAACAGAAATACATTGTTTATTCCATCAGCCTTGCATTTTACTCTTATCTCATGTCATATAAAATATTAGTATTTAATATTATAGCAAATAGCTTCCTTTATTTGGCTTGTCAACTTTTCTAAACTTGTCAAATAAGAGGAAGATACCTGTAAACCAAGTCAGTACAATATATTGGTTAAAAACTACAATCGCCACCTATTTGTGTCTAAAATGGTACCCATCAGTAGGGTGGCAGAAGAAAAAAAGGAAAATGAGAGGGGAAAAAAAAGAAATTTACATGATAATTTTATTGTATATTTGAAAGGAATATCAAGTTGTACATAGGAGATTTGCAGCTTTGTATGTAATCATGTTTTCTAATGTACTGTTATGGAAATGCTTGTTTTATTCCATAAAATAATAACAAAATAAATCAAGAATAAACAACTAAATCCTGTGTAATCAGCAGGAGGAATGAAGAGAAATGAAAACCAATTAATCTATTTTCATTAATTTATTCCTGGCAATTGAAGTGTGTAATCCAAACCAAATAACACAAATTAAGCAGGGAAAAAAATATCAATAAAAACAAACAAACAAACAAAAAAAACATGAGTGAAATTTACCATTAAAAAAACTTACACCAATCAAGATGATTTTGTAAGAGGAATTTTAAAAGGTGTAGTGAGAAGCATAAATAAGGTTCAGTGTTAGCTCATTTTGAAATTAACACCTGCCAATGCCAGAATAGTTTGGGAAAATAAGTTTTGCCGTTTTTGAAAGATATATAACTTGCACAATGAATAGCCATATCATAAATCACTGGCATTTTTCCTTAAATACAATTAAATTCAAGAGTTTATCATCCAACTGGCTCAATTATTTGATTTTGTTACCAACAAACAACCAACTCAAAGAGGGAAAATGATTTGTTACAACTATATACTCTATTTTGTAATAGCTGATCAATAAAATATTTCTAAAATGTCCAATTACACATACAAATCACTTTAAATAAGAATTTGTAGGGAAGTCATGCAAATTATTATATCCTTTTTCTCTATTACAAAGTAAATATTTAGAAAGAATTAGAATTTCTGCAAAATAAAATGAAAATATCACTTGATTTCTAAGGCACATTATTAATCATGAAATCTAAAGTGAAATTTATTTGATGAATGGCGTCAAGATCTCATAATATTTGCCCAAACGGAAGTGGAAAGAGATATTGCATTGACATAAAATTTTAGTTTGTAATCAACAAAAGTATCTGAACTGAAATATGCCAACCCTGCAAGCCTGAAATCATCTAAGCAATACTGGTACACCATAAGCTGAGGAGATTCTGAATAAAAAGGTTTTTTTTTAATTTGACATACAGTACTCAGTGTTTTAGAGGATTAGGTAATTCTAGCTCATATGTGTTACATGATGCCTCATTTTCATGACACAGTGCCTGGTTTGCACTTCCACCACATAAAACAGGGGTTTCAGTAAGCAATGCTTCATTTCTACTACATGTTGCTCCATTTCCATTATATAGTGATTCTAATTCTTTGGATTCCAATGTAATTGAAGGCTTCTCCAATGTCACTCCAGGTTCAAGGGAATTCTGTCCAACAATCCTCAGATTGACAAACTTTATTTTCCATGTGTTTACTAGAAAAGGGCTGCGGATGAGGCCAAATACTTGTTCAAAGATGCCTAAACACATACTGCCTCGGTGGACAGTGCCAGCAACTGCAACTACAACTAATCCATGTGGAGAGGATATACACTTCAATCCATTGCAATCTAGGTTGGGATTAAGAATTAGAAACTCTTCTTTCACCAGAGATAGTAAACGAAGGCTCACCAGTTCTGAACCATGATAGTCTATCACATTTTGTTCTGATGTGTTATAACAAAATTTTAGCTTGACATCATCCCAAAAGTGCTGTGGTCCCCATTTTTCTTGAGGTGGTCCAAAGAAAGGATTCTGAGAGTTGAGAAGTTCAAAGAACCACTGGCAGAATTCTTCTCCTAATTTGTAACAATCATCAAATTGTTCAGGGTTTTCCCCTCTTTTTTCCTGTCAATAAAGAAAAATCTAAGTTAGCTTTGTAATCCATTTTTTAAGTCCAGATTTTATGGAAAGAGTAAACCATCTACAAGTCTTAGAGAGAACTTGCAAATTAACAGTGAACTAGGCTTCAAATTAAATAGATGGGAAAGGAATCTCATGATTTGATGATCTTCAGTAAATTATAGAGCTCCTTCAATGTTCTCAAATTTCTCCCAGAAGCAAAGACTCATCTATTTCAATATCAATATTCTACTAGTTTTGTTCTTTGAATCAAAGAACAAATATAACAAAAAAGAAGTAAAATAAAGGTCATCATCAAAGAAATATGACACTGAAAAAGAAAGGGGACTCTTGGTGACAGCAAGAAATAATTGGTGAACTGAAAGATTGGATACTCCAATATAATAATTATGTCAGGAAAAAATAAGGAAAATCATTCAGGAGACAGACTAGATTTCCTAAGATGAAACTGTGTGAGGACATGACCAAGAGTCACACAGAAAGGGTAGGTGTACACACATAATACTATTGTAGTGAACAGTCTACATGAAAACATCAAACATCCATATCAAAAAGTATAGGTTTATGGACCAAAACTGTTAGGACATACACAAAACTTTAGTTAGTATGGTACAGTGAAAAATTACTCAGATGATCTGGAATAAAATACTGACACTGAGGCTTATTTCTTCCCTAAACTTCAGTTTCCTCATCAATAACAAGAAGAAACTAAGTCTCTGAAAATCCTTTGAGATCTTTACATCTACAATTCTAGAATTATAGATTTTATAATTTTGTTGGCTACTTTCAAAATAATTAACAGAAACCAACCAGCCAATTATCATGAAAACTTAGTAACAGAATAACTTCAGAGGAATTAAATTATCAATATTGCTATAGGAAGGCAGTGTTGCTGATAATGCTGAATGTTTAAAAAAATAATTTTCTAAGAATTTTAAAAACTATTTTACCTATTAATTTTTATACAGATTTTATAGACTAATTTGTTTAAGTCAAACAATTAAGAAATGACAGCTACCACATAGCCATACTAAAGTTCCAAACTTGAACATATTCTCTCAAACTGTTCTATGACAACAATCTTACCTATTCTTAAATTTTCATTCAAAAGATAGGGGGTAGGGTGGGAATATATGTGAAACACAATTAGATGCTAGGATCAAACACTAGAAAATAAGATTTCTATACAGGGTCTAATTTAATAGAAACAGGAATTAATTCCTAATATTTTTTCAGGAAGAGAAGAACACAGTTATTCTAGGGTTAATACATATTTATTATTAAAGCATTTTCAGTTATACAATGATGATGAACCAGTTTTAATTGCATTGAAATTTTACTTGCAGTTCATTATTAATAGGACATCATTAATAGGATAAAAGGGGAAAGTGCCATATTACCAAAAAAATGTTATTAATTCTTTTTAAAAGGTATCATTCAAAATTACTAAGAATTAAAAATTAAGGTAGTCCAGAATGGTCAGAGTTTTAACAACTATCTATCTAGGCTTTTCCAACGGCCAACTATAACAGACTGATGTGGCACAATTTTTTTTTTTAATCATTACACACATTGAACATATATAAAATGTCACTACTCTGGACTGGGGCAAGGACAGGATGAGCAAACTGACTTACACTTTTAGATTTTTTTTTTTTAAAAAAAAAATACATTTTCTTCCAAGTATAAAAAATATTTCAAATTAAAGAAAGGTTCATTTAAAAAAAGTCTTGTGGCTACCAGATTAAGTCAATTGATTCATTTAGTCTATATATATGAATAAATAGAACTCTCATCATAGAAATGATACTGCTTTGGCAATACTGTTTACACTAATAATATGTTTATTTATTGCTGAGGCAATTGGGGTTAAATGACTTGCCTAGGGTCACACAATTAGCAAGTGTTAAGTGCCTGAGGCCACATTTGAACTCAGGTCCTCTGAACTTCTGGGCTGGCGATCTATTTACTGAGCCACCTAGCTGCCCATTTAATATGTTTAAACAAATTGTTTGATATAAAATAATAATGAAGTGTAAGCCTCCTTCTCTCTGAATTAACAAAAATTTGTAATTGAAATTTTACTATAAAGTATTTTATTTCTTTAGATTCCCAGGCTGTCATGAAAATATATTTCTGTCATGGTACTTCCCCTTAGGACAATATAAGTGAAGAGTTTATTTAATTTGTAAGACCAAAAAACTTCTAAGATGACATGCTATCTTAAACTAATAAAAATATATTACACAATGACAAAATTTTAAAAGGTGGCATGGCATATTAGATAGAATAAGCTTAATAGTTAGGAAGAACTGGATCCAGGACCTGTCTCTGATAAATGCATGGACCACTCAACCTCTCAATGCCAGACAACTCTTTGAAACTGACTTAAGAGTTGAGCTCTGTATACTTTAAGAAAAAGTGAAAAGATTTTTTAAAGCTGTTAAACAGTAATTTCTGTTAAATTTAATTATTCCATTATCTTCAAATTATACAAAAATTTAAGGAAAACAAAAGTCATCTTAACTTGTTCACATAGCATGGTGTCTTCTGTATTTGGAACTTTCTTCAGTGTTTCCTCCATCACCTTCAACTCTGGCTTGTTCCAGTGATTTTTGGCATATTGAATAAGATTGTGCTTTTCAGAAGCTGGAGGCACAATCACTCCTTTCATTGCTAGATACTTAAATATGATTTCTCTGTATACTTTCTTTCTCTTCAGAAGTTCTTCAGCACTTTGACTATAAGCTAACACTGCACGAATGGCATCTGGAAAGAATTTGCAAAAATTAACAAAATGAATCGATGAATATAAGTGTTAAACTAAAAATGACTTTTAATCTAAAATTATGAAATAACAAACCCCTAGCTTTCCAACTTCTACTTCCTTTACAATTATTTCTGTATTAAAATTTTAAAAAATTTGCTTCCAAAAAAGACAGCATGAAACATTGTATTTACTCTCTTTAAAGGAGAAATCTTACTCACACAGTACGTATTACTTTTGCATTTAACAGGAATTTAAGATAGCATTTATTTTTTTTGAACACTATTCAAAATTTTATGTTGAAAACTTAAAATTCAATTAGAACTATAGGATTTTATAATTTATTTTAAAGACACAATAAAAAAGTATGCTTGTCATGTATGGAAATTGTGAGCAAAAATAGACATAAATTCCTGGAGAGAAAAAAAGCAAAAGAAAAGTCTAACCTACTTAGACAAAGTCTGAAGTGGTATGCAAAGGTATGAATTAAGAAATGCATAGAATGAGAAGATTGAAGGGGCAGCATTTTGCTTCCAAGGTGGGGAGCGAAGATATAAATATTAAAAAACTGCTGGGGATCAAAACTAGATCTAGTGTTCAAGTTTCCTAAGATACTAGATTCTCAAGAAGCAGTACATGGTAATGAAAAAAATATAAAACTTTCGGGGCAGCTAGGTGGCATAGTGTACCAGCCCTGAAGTCAGGAGGACCTGAGTTCAAATCTGGTCTCAGACAATTAACATTCCCTAGCTGTGTGACCTTGGGCAAGTCACTTAACCCCAACTGCCTCAGCAAAAAAGAAAAAATGTATATATATAAAACTTTTAAAGACATGACCTCAAATTTCACTTCCAATACTTATTAGTTATCATTAACCAATAAGACCTTTAAACTAAGTACCATGGGCCAATCATTTTAACTCCTTGTAGCCTGTTTCCTCAATCATAAAAATGGGCAGAATGGCAGCATGTTGGTCAGTATCAAATGATATCGTGTTATATCATGTTTATTTAAACAGAATCATCACATATTAAACTGAATAAATTCTTAAGAAATTTCTTATTTAAAAGATATTTGTAATGAAACCAAAATTTAAAAAAAAACAACTTATTCTGAATGCAGAATTTAAATTAATTTCAAGGTTTAATTTTGAAAATTGAGAAATAACATTTTTTCAAAGCTAAAGGAACACCTGAGTTCAAATAAGATTTAGCATTTCTGGAAAATTCACTTTCATTCTCTGTATCCTCCATACTTATCAAATTGCAAAACTAAACTTAGAAGTACCTTAAAGAAATTACAGGGAGGGGAAGAGCGGAGAAGAGCGAAGTGGAGAAAAACAAAAACAAGCACTTCGTATTTATAAATTGTAAAAGCTTCGAATCAAGATCTTCTAGTATCTGCTAGTTCATTTTACAAATACAGAAACTGAAGCAAAATCCTAAAAAAATGTAGTAGTTACTAATTTTTTTTTTTAAAGGATGACTTCTTTAGAGTTGAAAAAGCAGGGGGCAGCTAGGTGGCGCAGTGGATAGAGCACCAGCCCTGAAGTCAGGAGGACCTGGGTTCAAATCTGGTCTCAGACACTTAACATTCCCTAGCTGTGTGACCCTGGGCAAGTCACTTAACCTCAATTGCCTCAGCAAAAAGCAAAAAAATAAAAAATAAAAAAAAAAATAGAGTTGAAAGAGCCCTGAGAAGACATTTATTTTGAAGTTCTAAATTCACAAATGAAGAAAATAAAGTCCAGAGATGTTAAGTGATTTGCTGAAGGTCACACTAAGCAGCAAGTAGCAGAGCCACACCACTACAAAGCCCAAAGTTCTAAATTCACAAATGAAGAAAATAAAGTCTAGAGATGTGAAGTGATTTGCTAAAGGTCACACTAAACAGCCACGTCATTACAAAGCCCAATTCTGAAATGGTAAATCCAGTTGCCAAATGTATTAACATTTAATTTAATCACTGATTACACACAAGCAATTTAACTTCATAACAACATGTTAGTCAATCTCTCTACAAAAATCATGTTCAAATGTATATGTAGTCTTAAAAGAAAAGGTTACAGGAAAAGTTCATATAGTGCTCTCCAAAGAGAGAGAGTAATGAATTCAATATTGTTATTATATTGACCAAAGAAAATGCATAGGCTTCTTAAAAACTCTCAAATATTTACTTAATAGAATAAGTTTGTATAACTCAATATAGATTTGTCTAATGTCCTTCATGGAAAAATTAATGTGTAATAATGAAAACCAGTATCCAGGGGACAAGGCAGAAAACAATCAAGAGGAAGAGATAATAAAAAGTAATGGAGGTGACAAAGTTCATAGAGCACTGGCCCAGGAGTCAGGAGGACCGGTGTTCAAATTCAATCTCAAACATTTATTAGCTGTGTGACACTGGGCAAGTCACTTAACCCTAACTGATTTCAATTTTAAAAAGGGAAGTAATAGAAAGTGCACTGAATTTAATAGAATAATTTCTTAGGATATCAACATTATTGGTCTTTGGGATCATTTTGGGATCAGAGGTTAATCTTTTTGGTTATTATACTCTTGGCAGTGTAGTGAAACCGATAAAATCCTTTCTTGAAAGTAAAAAGTAAAATATACAGGATTACAAAAGAAAACAATTCTATTTATAGTTATCAAAATATTAGGGAAAAAAAAAACCCAAATGAAATTCATAGACCACAAGTTAAGAAGACCTAATCCTCTTATTTAGGAAATGAATAAAAAAGATCTGTAAAAAGATCTGACCAGTCAAACAGAAGATTTACAAATAAAGATGGCATTAAAGCCCAAGTTTCCAAGTCTTCCCACCAAACTTTGTTCCTAATCTCTTTTTAACAAATAAAGCAAAGGCAAAACAGAGACGTGACTTGCCCAATGCCCAGGATTCAAACTCCCTAACTCCTCTTAGTTCCAGTGCTTTCTATATAAAAAATATATTTTCTATACACGGCACGCCTTATTTGTATTCGTTTACATAGCTTTTCATCCAAAAGACTTAAGTGCCTAAAAGGCAAGAGCCATCTTTTGCCTCTTTGGGTATCCCCACAACGTGGGGATACTAAACGGAACTCAAACTCACATTTATCTCACCAGAGCTCTCTTACACCATGCCACCTACTTGTTCGTTCTGCCGTGTTTTCAATAGGGTCTTCTTGGCAAAGAAACTGAAGCACATTGCCTTTTCCTTCTCCAGCTCGTTTTACAGATGGGAAAACTGAGGCAAATAGGGTTGTGATTTCCAGTTACACAGCTATGCTGGAGGCCAGATTTGAACCCCATCTTCCTGACTCCAGTCCCGAAGCTCCTGCTGCCCAGACTCAAGCACAAAATCCGACCCTGCTCTTTCTAATCAGATTTACCTTACAAGATGCCTTAAAATCCCTTAATTTTTCATGCAGGGAGACTCAGTCGCAAAGCAGTTAAACGGCTTGCTACGGCTCAACCAACTATGAAGTTGAGGGCGTCCGGATTCTACTTGGGCTTCCAAGGAGTTAAAAAAAATGCGGCCACTGAGTCCGGTTTCCTCATTTAAAAAGTGGGACGCTGCGTCTAGATCAGCGAGATCTTAACTTGTTTTTTGAATGGGAGAAGCAACTGGGCTAAGTCTTGGGACTCCTCAGAATCATATTTTTAAAGGTTAAAGAAATAATTAAATGCATAAGGTTAAAAAGGAAATCAAAGTTAGGGAAAATGATGTAATCCTTCTCTCTGTATCCAAATTCGAGGATCCCTGAAATCCGTCCAGATTCAAAACTTCCAGGGTGGGTTTCGTCCCGTTCCAAAACACCAGAGATAGCATCTTCCAGGGTATGAGAAGGCAGCGGCTGAAGGCCACTGAACTCAGTACAAGCCATGCTACGCCCCGCGGCGGGCTCAATGACGCGCTCTCCCGAAGGCGTAACAGAGGAAGGGAGGTAGCGCCGACGTTCCACGAGTGATCCTGGCTCCCGCCGAGGACGGGCCTGCGCATTGAATCCCTGGCTCCCAAAGCTCGGGCTTGCCGCCCTTCCCCCTACAGTCTCGAGTCCTCAGTGGGGCGGGATGGGGCACTCACAGCGGCTTCCCCCTCCCCGAGCGGGGCAGCTGCCATATCAATCTTACCTTGGCGGTCCTGGGGCTGAACCAGGCGGTTGGTGATGGTGTCACATAGCGCGAGGATTTCGGAAGTTTCCATTAGGCCTAGCAGGTCACGACAGCCCTCCAGCTCTATCTTGTTGAGCCCCGACATGTTGATCCCCGGACCGGGGGATGCAGAGGGATAGAGTCGTGCAAGCAGCCACCTTAGCAACTGTAACCGGAAGCGCTTCCGCGTCTCTCTTCTCCCCTCCCTCCGCGCCATGCGCACAAATCTATTCCCATATATGCCATGCGCCGAGATGTGAGGAACTTCAGTCAATGGTGTCCTCCCAGGGACATGAGAGCTTAATTCGAAGTTCCGGATGATAAGGCCCTCCGCTTCAATTCATTAAATTTAGGGCTGTTCCCATGCCCTAGCAGTTCACACGGATTGTTTGGGACCCTTTATGCAGGAAGTGCGACATTGACAGAGGAAATAAACTACCCCGGAAGGAAATGTAATCGACGTCAGAGATGTACGTACGGGAGTGAGCCTAGATCCTAGTCTTGTATGTGTATATGTTGGTTCTTCCAAACTCATAGTCTTCTTCCGTTTACCTAGGTTCACCCCAGAGCCCAGAAGAGTTTGGCTGATCACGCATACTAAATGCCCGCTAGATAGTAGACATTTCTTCAACACATGTTTATAATACATAATTTTTGTGTGAAGACAACTATGGGTTCTCACGGTGGGCGACTGGATGTGCTTCTTCCAGCACCTATTTCGTTGTGAAATTTTCAGAAATTAGGCAAAAGCTATAAACCAGCCTGATTTTTTGTTTTGGTGCCAAACACAAGTGATGGAGAAAATGTTAAGTAGACTGATCTTAAAAGTGTGTCATGCCTGTGAACATTTTTTTTCAGTGACCTGATTGTTTAAAATATTTACCAGCACACCACTATAATTGGTATATAAATTTCAAGGGATCCTTGCATTCGGATGGTGAAAAAAAATACATTTAAAAAGTTTTTTCTTTAATTCTTAGTTTCTTTCACAATCTTGTGTATTATACTTTTAAACATTTAAAAAATACATATACTTTTATTCATTTAAAATATTTGGTTTAAAAGTTTCTGGAAGAGATAAAAAAGAAAACTATGCATGTATATGTATATATCTACATACATGTATCCATATGTATATAAAATAGGTTTTTAGAATGGGAAAATGTTGAGGATAGACAAGGGAGCTTTGTTACTAACTTAAATCTGATAGACATTTTAAAAAAATGAGTAATCGAACTTCAGTTTCCTCTAAAATCCTTTCTGTATATTAAACACTATAAAGTTCATGTTTGTCAAGTTCCTTAAAAAAGTGGACATAGGTATTTATGTTCCTTCCAAATTCATTTTAAACACTTAATTCTTTAAGGCCTTTCTTAAATTTCCCAGCAACTAGTGCTTCCTATCTCTCCATCAGTTTACCTGGTACTTATTTTACGTATGTTTTACATATGTACACAGTTTTCTCCATAGAATCTAAGCTCATTGAAAGTAGGGACGGTTTCTTTTTTGTCTTTATATATCTAGAACTTAGGATTTATTTAGTAATAAATGCTTATTGATGACTGATTCTGGTATTTGTAACCAGGGAGAATATGCAAAGTAGAATGTTAAAGATAAGAAAGCTTAAACATCATCCATTCCCAGCATCTTAGAGGTGAAGTGACTTCTCCATTGTTACCAAGTTACATGGCACAGCCAGGTCTTGGAACACAGGTTTTACAATTCCCAAGTGCCATGGCACTTTGGAATTTCTGCTCTCTCTCCTTGTAATCTCTTTTTCACTGAGTGCCCCTAACTCTACAGAACAAATACCTCCCCCACTCTAACCATTTGTCCTTTCTTCTTTCCACCTCAAAGCCTTGTATTTACAATTTCATTTCAAGTCTATATAACCCCTGTTCCATAAGTAACAAATATTCTTTTCATCTTTAACCATTTTTCTTGCCCTTTTATCTTCTGATTACTTCCAATGATATTGCATCCCTAGCTACACTTTTACTCACATGTCAAGGTAGAAGAATCAGAATACTCCTTCCTCCCCATTGCCATTTTCAGACTCTTCCTCTAACACTCATTAATCCTTTCAGGTTCTTGCAAACCAAATTTATCAACCAATCTAAATTCTAGTACTTATTAGTTACTGGCCCTAAGAATATTCTAAATTATGCTTTTTTATATCTTTTTACCATGACTCCCAACTTATTGGGTGATTTTAATGTTAATATTCCCACAAATAACAATTTCCCAGTTCCTCAAGCTATCCAACTCCCATGATCTACTCTTTTCATCATCCACTTTAGCTCTACACAAGAATAGCGAGAAACTTGATCTCATTATCTTCAGATCCACTTCTATTTTTAAGGACTCCAAAAATTCTTCTATTTGATCATGACCTCTTTTTTTATATTCCTGTTAAACTTTTCCTCTTCATGACTTTTCAATTCCTCCAGCTTTCAATGCATTCCAGTTCATCAACTCTGCCTTGACTACATTTTCTTCCTTTCCTAATTATCATTTAATCTCATTTCCCCCCCTCATCTCTGATTATGCTTTGCTAAACAACAATCTCCTATTACTCCTACCATCTGCCTTCTTTGTCCCCACTCATAATTTGAAGTATACAACTGGAATAAAAAAATAAAATTATGCTGATAGGTTCTGCAACATAGATGCTCATGTTTTATAGCACAAATACATTTGAAGAAAAAAAAAAGATTTTAATCTGACTTCCATCTCCAACTCTGGCTCACATATGGTTTCCCTGCATGTCCCAGTACTAACAGGTGCAACAGAAAAAAGCTCAATAGAAACAAAGATGCTGCGTGAGAATTTTGGAACAAGAGACTAAATTTCATCTTTGTAGTGCAGTTCAGAGACCATTAAGAATGATACTGGACTTGTAACACTTCAGACTCTTTAGTGATTCTTCATGAAGATCATACAGGATTTAGATCCCAAATGGATCTTAAGAAACATATAATCTGACCTTTTTCTTAGAGATGGGGAACATAAGGCTGTCTGTTCAGTTAACATGTGGCAGAGCTGAAATTCAAATTAAGGTATTTTGGCTCTAAGCACTCTTTCTGCTACAATATGAATTGTTTAATTTGGTGCTTAGAATTATCCATAGGAAAGAATTTTTATTTCTTGGAATTTTCCAGCTCCATAGAATTTCTATTAATTATTCTGAAAACCAGCAAAGAAATTACAGGTACCATGTCAAATTCTGTACTGATAGAAATGACAATTCACCGTTTGCACAGCACTGACACTGTTACAAAGTGTTTTTCTCCATCCTAATACAGTAGAGTGCCTTCCCATTTTATAAAGATTGACTGATTTCCTAAGGTCACACGGTTTTTAAATGTTAAAAGGTTGATGCACTTGAACATATTAGAATTTTTATTGTTTTTTTAAAAGGAATTAAAAGAGCAATTCGACAACCTATCCCTGTCTCACCTCTCTTGGACTACTGCAATAGTCCAGTCTAACTGACGATTTCTTTTCCTTAAGTATATTCTTAATTTACCACCAAAGTTTTCTAACACACATGGCTAGTGCCAAATCAATCAAGCTATCAAAGAATTACTTTATAGAGTTAGAAAAAATATTAACAAATTCATCTGGAAGAAGCAAAGGTCAAGAATATGATGGGAATCCATTACAAAAAAAAAAAGTGAAGGCAGCTTAGTAAACTATATTACAGAATACTAATTGTCAAAACAGTCTGGTACTGGATAAGAAATGAGTGTGGTTGATCAATAGACTATATAAGGCACACCAATATACTGAAGTAAATGAAAAACTAACTACTGGTTCAAGAACTTACTGACAAAAACTACTGAGAAAATTAGAAAGTACTCTGGAGAAATTAGGCTTTTTTTTTTTTTATTTTAATTCCTTTTTTGTTTCTGCTGAGCCAGTTGGGGTTAAGTGACTTGCCCAGGGTTCATACAGCTACGAAGTGTTAAATGTCATATTTGAACTCAGATCCTCCTGACTTCAGGACTGGTGCTCTATCTACTGTATCACCTAGCTGCTCCAGGCATATAGACTTAACATCTCATACTACATGCCAAGATAGGGTCAAAATGGGTTCCTGATATAAAATATAAAGGGTGATATCAAAAGCAAATTAGAGGTGCATGGAAACTTGTTAGATAAATAAAGGAAGAGTTTATTATCAAACAAGATAGAGGATCACTGTAGATAAAAGACAATTTCTATTCCACTAAACAGAAAAATTTTGCAAACAGAATCAGTACAGTCAAAATTAGGAGGCTAGCAGGAAAGTGGGGGTGAGAGGGAATATTTTTACAGCAACTTTCTGATAAAGGTTTAATCTTAAAAATATATTGGTAATTGAGCCAAATCTATGAATATCGTTCCTCTGTTGATAGTTAAAAATATGAATAGGCACTAAAGCTATCAAGTCATATGAAAAAATGTTCCAAATTACTATTGATTAAAGAAATGAAAATTAAAACTGAGGTACTACCTCAAACTAACTAGAATGGCTAACAAGATAGAATATCTTGTTTTGTTGAGGCAATTGGGGTCAAGTGACTTGCCAGGACCACACAACAAGGAAATATAATCTTTATCCACTGCACCATCTAGCTGCCCCTATTACAATCGTTCTGGGAAAATGGAACTATGCCCAAAGGGCTACAAAATAATGCCTATCTTCTGGCCCAGTAATACTGCTAGTGGGGCAACCCAAAGAAATCAAACAAAAAGGAAGAGGATCATTATGTACAGTAATTTTACAGCAACTTTTTTTATGGTGGCAAAAGTTAGAAACTGAGGGGATGTCCATCAGTTGGGGGATATTTCAACAAGCTGGGATATATAATTGTGATGGAATACTACGGTGCTTTTAAGAAATGATAAAATGGGAGCAGCTAGGTGGCACAGTGGATAGAGCACCAGCACTGAAGTCAGGAGGACCTGAGTTCAAATATGGTCTCAGACACTGAACACTAACCCTCTGCAAGTCATTTAACGCCAGTGCCTCAGAGGGGAAAAAAAAAATGACAAAATGAATTGTTTCAAAAAAACCTTGGAAGAGACATATGAGCTGATGCAAAGTGAAGTTAGCAGGACCAGGAGAAAATTTATACACAATAACAACAAAAATTTAGTGGGTTTTTTTTTGGGGGGTTGTTCTGCCTACCATTTTAATAAGAATTTTAATTCATACACATTCATTTCTCATTTACAAATCCTTGTGCTAGGAATAATCTTACCAGATTTGCATACTAGTACATGGACCCGGGCCAATATACCTCCAGTTTTGTTTGGTGCCATATATCATCTCTGTAACCAACAGTAGGTTCTTTAAAAATTAGTTGTTTAGGGGCGGCTAGGTGGTGCAGGGGATAGAGTACCAGCCCTGAAGTCAGGAGGACCTGAGTTCAAATGTGATCTCAGATTTGTGTGACCCTGGGCAAGTCACTTAATCTCAATTGCCTCAGGGAAAAAAAATTTCATCACAATCATGTTTCAAAAATTTTATTAAATTTAACAAGTCAGCTTTTTCTAAACAAAATGGTATAAAAATCAGTATACTACTACTATCTTCAGATGTTCAGTAAACTTAATTCATATATAAAAATGACTAGATTTAATTATTTTGATCAATACAATGATCTACAATAATTCCAAAGGACTCATGATGAAAAATGCTATCCACTTTCAGAAAGAGAACTAATGAACTCTTCAGTGCAGATTTAAGCATTTTTTCTTTCACTTTTTTTTTTTTTTTTGCAACAATGGCTAATATGGAAATCTTGTAGATGACTTCACATGTATAAAAGTCTTATTTCTTGATATCTTAATAGATGAGGGAAAGAGTAGAAAGGACTGAAAACAGAAAAAAAAAAAAAAAAGCACATAGCTAAGCAGATCACCATCTAAAGACTCCAATGACTCTCCATTGTTTAGTGGAAGAGGCACTTTGAGTGGGAGACCAAGAAAGATCTCCTATAAGGAACAATGCCTAGGTAAATCTTAAAACAAGTCAGGGGTTCTAGGAAGTAGAGATTGGGAAGGAAAGCATTTGAAGCATAAAGTAGAAGCCAGAGTAAAGGGACAAAGATAAGGGAGATAGGATATACTGTGTAAGGAATAGCAAATAGGACAGTATGACTATACCATAAAGTACAGAGGGAATGTAAGTGTAAGAAGGATGAAAAAGATAAGATGGGACCATATTATAGAGCTTCACATACCCGAACATAAGAATTTCTATTTGATGCTAACGGCAAACAAATACTGGATTTTTGAGTAGGAGACTGACATGGTCACTTAAACTTTAGATAAACCACTTTGGCATCTGAGTGGAAAGTGAATTGGAGTAGGGAAGATTTGAAACAAAGGGTTCACTTAAAGACTACTGCAATAATCTAGGCAAGAAGTGATAAGGGCATGCACCAGGATAATAGATGTGTGAGTAGAGATAAGGATATATTCCAGAGATGTGGTAGAGAAAAATAAATGATATGGCAACTGAACTAGGTTTAGTGACATTGAAGAGTTAAAAATTGACACTTCAGTATTCAAACTAAAAGGATGACTGAACATGGATGACTAAAAGGATATTAACATTCTTGACAATAACAGGAAAAGTTCAGAAGGGAGAGTGAGATTGGGGGGAAAATGAATTAATTTTGGATATGTTGAATTGTATGCCTATTGGGCATACAAAATATGAACTGTCCAGAAGACAGTTGGTGATACAGGACTGATCAGGAGAAAGGCTGGATATATAAATCTGGCAGTCATGTGCATAATGATGCACATTCATGTGCTCTATCATGGCAATGTTTGTTTTATAATTTTTTAAAAATTGCATATTTCTGTGGTAGTAGCTTAATCACTAGGAATTGTCTATGCTGGTAATATGGGTCACAAGTAAGCATATTTGTATACAACTTTTAGACCCCTTTATTCCTAATGTGTAATATTTATGTTTTTAGTGTATCATATTACAACTTTGATCATTGAATATGTCTTATTTAAGTTAAATCTGTATTTTAATAAGAACTAGGAAGCCAAGTACAAATAAAAAGGAGGATTAGTTTTGGCAAGTATAAGGGTCATCTTTTCATCAGTTTTGAGTGGAGGATATGAGGGGGGATGATGTCAGATGGATGCAAGATAATCAGTAGAAAAGAACGAGTTTAGGGACAGGATTTCAGTTACTTTTTCATAAAGCATGAGGGGAGAACTTAACTGAGAATGTATAATGGCATACTAGCACTCCAAAGGTGTCAAAGTTCTGAAGTTCATATGTATGATCTTTATGAATCAGAGAAAATGGGACTCAAAACAAATTACTTTCTCTGTATGCTTCTGTTTACTGTGATGATACCAGCATTACAATAGCTATTTTATATATGTCCCTTTTTTCATTCAGTTTGGAGCCCACAAAGAAAAGTTCCTACTTCAGTAAGAATATTTGGTTAATTAAGGAATGTATTCAATAAATACTTAATGATTTAATGTTTTCCTGGTTTATATCCAGAAATGGGATCTGATCGTCCATAGCTTTCATGCTGAATTCCAAACTACTTTGATCTATTTCTTCATTAGAAATAACAGCTTTATTAAGCAAATTTTAATTACATTTCTAGTTATGAGTCCACTGCTTGCTTCACATTTCTAATGCTTTGTGACAACTTTAAGACCTTAGTTTTTCTAAGCCTATTTTAAGCATGGTTCATGACAGATTTGTTACCTTTAGGCTTTCAGTGGAAAAAAAATTCATTTTTCTATGAATTTGTGGTTCTTTAGTGGTATCTCATTTAAAAAAAAAACAAACAAAAAAACAAGTATTTTGGAAGTCATTAAATAATTACCACTTATTTAACACCATCCCCTACTGCTCTACAGCTACCAGACATCTAGTAATCCCCAAAACAATTTTGCATTTTTCTCACCTCCCAACCCCTCATTCCTTTGCTTATCTTCTTTTTCTGGTAGAATACCTTTGCCACTATATTTCTTCTGCATTCGGAACTCTCATAGCATTTTCTCTCAAACACACAAGTTATATCTTGTTATAGATGTGTATAAATATAATCTATTTTACAATCTCCCTAAACTTCTTCATAGACCAGACAGTGTGTTTCTCTGCCAAAGATTTCACACAGCATGCCTGCAACTTTTTAAAGAGGTGAAATGTATCCCCCTCCTATCTTCTTTTTGGGGGGCATGAAGGGATTGGGGTAGGAGCAGTATAAGGCAGAAAACAAGGATAGACAAGAGGTAAATAATATCAAGAGAAATATTATTCTCATTTATCACACTTCACATTTTACTAAATTTTTCCATCTCCCCCCCCCCACAGTTGGTGCATATTTTGGTGGGTCATTTTTATTTTGTAATAATCACCATCAATTATGTTCTTGTTTGTTTGTTTGAATTAACAAGAGATTTATATGTTGGGGAGAAGGGGGAAAAATCCTATGCATTATGTGAATTTAACAGTTTTTTGATACAAGACTGCCTTGCAATGATTTCTAATTTTAATCTTTCTTCCATAGTCAGGTAGATAGTCCATTTGATGTGAATCCCTGTTCTGCCTCATGTATGGAGAGAAAGTTCAAACTATTTACCTGACTTTAAAATTCAGATGCTTAATAAAAAGACAAAATGCTTTATACAAAAAAACAAAACAAAACAAAACCAAACCAACAGCAAGCTTTTATCTGATAATCCAAAATACCCCTAAATAATCCAATAAATTAAAACTTTACTAGCCTTTACTATAACATAAATATAATATAGTACACATTGATTATCTGTAATAAAATTAAATTGATGCTAAAATTGTCTCGTAATGAATTTTGTTTAGTATGATTTTGGTGTTGTGTATTTTATATGACTTCCAAAAATTGGAATCACAGGCTCTCAGACTCAAAACTGGAACAGTATCATGAGGTTTGTTAATAATATTTGTTTAACCATAGCATAGAGAATCTAAAATATTTTAAGACTGCAATTTTTTTCAAAAGCAAACTATTACAAAAACTGAAGATTTAGTAACAAGGACAATGTTTTATTGAACAAATCTATGTACAGTACAAAAAATTTCTTTAAATGAAACACTACTGTTGATTTATTGCAGTTCAATGGCTCAGTTTTAATTGTACTCTTATAAAATGCAAAATAAAATAATTTAATATTCAACAAGGAAGCACAAATTTCCTTTCTTGCTGAATTTGTAATAACTTTTACAAATTAATAGTTCCAAAATGCATACATTGCATTCAGTCAATCAGAAAAGGTGTTACACAGTACCAAAATAAATTAAGAAATAAACACTATTACTCTTTTTTGGGTTTTCATCCATACCACTGGTGTTAAACCAATAAAAAAAAATGAGTACAGCTGAACCTTCAATGTGATTTGAAAACCACAATTTTAATGTTATAAATTATCCACTCAATTTATACAATTGGTAGTTCTTTTAAAAATGAATATGGCTAAATACCCAAAATACCAGTGTCCTTTTCCACATAAGCCCACCACAAGTTTCATAATATTTGAGCAGCAACATTTCATATTTTGCTATTTGCTTAAATCTTAATGAACCTCAAGTGGTAATAGTTGACTCTCTGAAGCAAATTTTCATTTTCAAGAAGAAAAATAAATTTGAGCAATGGTCTAAAAAAGGTAAAATTATTATTCATATAAGAAAAGAATATCCTCAGAAAAAGGTAAGGAAAAAAAGCACAAGAGGAAAAGAGAAATGGAACTCCCTCACTTCTTCCCCACAAAAATGAGCACCCTTCCACAGAACTTTAAAAATAGTAAAAACGATTTGGGTTTATATTTGTAAAAATGTACATAAAACTACTCTGCACACTCTGGACAGGTGATTTTTTTTTAAACTTATATACTTACATAAGTTGTATATAGGAAATGAGTTGGCTGAAAGTTTTACAAACCTATTGCATTATTGTATTACAACTCCATGTGACTTTATATGTATACCAATTAATAAACTTTCATGTATTTTTAGAGTCTGAATTTTCTCTTATGGTAACAAAAAGTGTAAATTAAATCTCCAAACTGAAGCTAAATGACAAACAGGTAATGAATGATTAATATTATTTTAGATATAACAAATTTCAATTGAAAATTGATACAAAGGACAATTTTAAAATAAAAGTTAGTTATTAAATAATTTTTTAAAGTAAGAAACACAACAACAGTTTGTGTCTTGGTAACTAGATCTGGGGAAAAAAAGAATGAATTAAATTTAACCACCACCACATAAAATTGCTAAATTGTATAAACGATGCTATTTTCAAGTAGATTCTATTGTTAAACTTTTGTTTTTCAAAGTGAATCATATAGTACTTGATTTTAGGCCTTTTTAATAATGAAAACCAGGTGAGAGAAATTTTTCCTTAGTTGATTAATTCAAATACAAAGTAACTAGAAACTTGTTAGTAAATGAATAATTTAAAAAATACTTTTCAAAGTATTTGAAATAAAATTTGGAAGCAAAAAAAAAAGTTGGTGAAAATAATTTGTAGGTGAAATTAGGAGAAAGCATTTTGTAGCATCTAACTTTTAAGCAAGCCCGTACAAGAAATCTACAGATTTTACTTTTTGATTTATGCACACAAATCGGTCATCTTAACTGGTAATCACAGTCAGCCAACAAGTAGAATTTGCTAATATTCTTTCCTTCCCATCATCACCATCAACATACACAAAAAAGGGCAGCTAAACTTGATATTCATTCTTACCACTATCCATCTTTTCTCCAAACAATGCTACAGCCCAAGTATTTATGCAAAATTTTTTTAAGAGTGTTTTTGTCAAAACAAAGATTCCTAATAAGCACATGGGGATGCCTCTGGTTATTTAAGTCTACAAGTAAAAAGAAAATGTCGACCAAATGTAGCCAAAGATACATAACAAACACACATATAATTAAACCTATAACCCTTATGAAAATGTCAATTTCACTGCTGTCCATAAACCCTAAAATTGGTTTCCATAGATTTTAATACTTTTCTGTCACATAAGATAATTTGACATTGACAGCATGAGAAATCATCTTTACACCTAAAGTTAGAAAATATTTTTTGGATCTCTTATACTAAATACTTGGGTTAAAAATCCTCATTTTGTTAAGTCTAGCTTTGGTCTTAAAAGAAGAATGTCTAATTTCTCATATTTTTGTCAAAGAACTTGATATTATATATTTTATATATCTGGGTCAGATAAATCTATCTGCCCTGGAAAATCAAGGCTTTTAAGAGAAATTTCATTTCATATATATGGGATTTTGTGTGTGTGTGTGTGCATTTGCGGTAAATCGGTTTTTGGCTTTTCCCAGCAGCTGGTAATGCTGGGGCTGAGTTTGGGAGTTCTGAGTTGTAGTTAGCTATGAATTTTTGGTGTCTACACTTTGCATGGCATCAATGTTATGAGCCCCAAGAAACTGGGCTATGGAAAAGAGGTCATCAGGTTGCCTAGGGAGAACAGGTGTAGGTCATAAACAGGTTATATAAAACTGCACTTCTAGCCTGGATAAGTTGGAAAGTCCTAGTATTAATTTTTTTTTTAAATTAAAAAGGGATGTATACAGGTCTCTATTAAATGAAAACAGTATGAGTGTTATTTTAGAGCTTTCTCTTACTTTAGTTGATTGGCAGTTAAAATTAAAACCTTTCACAGGAAAATTACTAGCCATTACTGTAACGATACCTATATTTTTACAATGAAAATTCTGTTAAAAATTCCCCTTATTTTAGGATGTGATTAAAGAATATTTCTATTTAGAAAGTCCAAATTTATCATTGTATAATTAGTATTGGAATGATTTCTTACCCTAATTCTATTTAATTTATTTTTAAAGTTAAAATTTGCCTTCATAAGACATCAATTAGATAATTCACACCAAAAGATATGCCTGTGTATAATGCGCAAATATACACTTGAAACTTCAATTTGTTTTTTTCAAGACTTTAATCTTTCTTTGTTAGTCATCCTTTAATCCCCATCCCCATAAAATTTAATTTTGCCATTTCACAGTAAAACTGTGTTAAAAGATAACTTGTCATTTAACTTCATTCTGTATTACAAAAGTGTTTTGTTTTAAATCAAAAGTCTGGATATATTTTGGCCCTAATTTCCTGAAATTTTGTGTAAAATTCTGATATATCACACAGCCAAAATTTTCTCTACATATTTTAATTTATGTGTTATGAAAACAACTTTTTTTAGAATAATTTCCACAAACTTTAAATCATAACTTGCTGGTAATGTCTTCAAATCATGTTTCATCAAGAAGTAAAAGGCATTATTTGCACATGCATAAAAAGAAAACAAATACTGTTTGGAAAATAGCTTTTGAATTTCTTAAAATCCATCTTTTGTTTGTTTCTTTACAGATTCACATTATTCCTTTCTTTAAGGCCACAGCTACTTTTCTTCTTGGGTTAAATGCTTCTTTATGAGGTGTTAATAAGTTAAACTGAATGTGCTGCTGTGCTTTGATCATACACTCTTATAGTGTGTGGTCGTCTGGATAACTGGTACTTTGGGATCTTTGTAGTAACCTTTCTGGAGTCAAAATTGGCACATCTTCTCTGTGAGTTCATTCTAGAAAATGTGCTTTTTCTTTAATTGTACTTTAGTAATCTGAGACCACTCTATGATTAAGGCCAACTGGGAAAGAGCAAATTGATGATGTTTTTTTGTTTGTTTTTTTTGCAGTGCTTTTTTTCACACTACTCCTTGATAGACATTTCAGTAACATTTTATCAGGCACCTGTAAAGAAGAACATGCTTGTTAACTTCAGTCTTGTATATATTCATTGGGATTACCAAACCAGGAAATGGGTTGATATTAATAGATCTAGTTCACAGAACCATACAATTAAGAGATGGAAGTGACCTTAAACCTTACACATCTAGTTAAGACTCCTCATTTTTAGGTGGAGAGCCTACAGCCCAGAGATTTGTTTATAGTCACATAGGTAGAATAAGTAAAAGTCAAGATTCAAAGGTTCTTGACTCTAAACTCATTGATCTTTCCACTACATTTTACTTGTAAAAAAAAAAAAAAAAAAGTTTCCCATGACTGAATTCTTCCTTCATCTATCAAAACTGATTTTAAAAATTTTCAATTTTTCCAATAGTTTTCTTTTAAAAGTAATACCTCACTAGCTTTATGTTTTGATGGCTAGAAATGTTTTTATTTCCATCATGATGACTCTTTCTTATTTTATCATACTAAAATGGCACAATATCTATATTGAATGTCTGCTTAGTTTTGCTGTTACAGTTCCAATGTAATTTTTCACTTATTTATCTAACTCCTTGATCCCCATTATATTTTATAAGACTTACTTTCATCATCTGAGTCGAATCCAAACAGCGTCTGACATTTCTTTTGTGCAAGGTGAGCCTCAAGTGCTTCTGAGTTACAGTAGATGGTCAAGCAATTGCCACATCTAAATCTTTCTGATGATGTGCTATAAACACTATCTTGATCAGAATGAGCATCTACTTTATCAGTCAGAGTTTTTCTACGTTTTGGCATACTGATGTACCGTTCATCAAGATAACTGGGAGGCAATGGTCTCACATATGGCTTGGTTAAAATTAAACCATATGAAGTGTTTTCAGTTGATGGATTTGGTTTGGAAGGCGATTGAGAGATTACTACTAGGGGACTGTGTTCTTGTGATATTACTTCAACATTCTGTGAAATGCAACCATTTTCTGTCCTTGTTCCACTTGTTTCACTTTTCAGGGCAGCATTTGATGAAACCAAAGATGTCTGCTCTGATTCATGATGCCCATTGACTAACAGTTGGTCATTAATACTACTACTTTTTTCAAAATTTGGCTCTACAACAGTCAACTTTTGGTCTATGAAGCTTATAGTTGAAGCAGTGACATCAGAAGAATGGTCATTCCCATTCTGAACTACACTGTTTGTCTTCTTTTCAACACTTTGTATATATGTCTTTGGTTCTGTAGAATCTTTCCTTGATTTCCAAGTAGGAACTGGCAGATCAACAGTTTCTTTTTCACTACCAGATAGGTCTTTTTCCTGATTCTCACACTGAAGATCTATAAGAGTATCCAAAACATTTCTACTTGTTTCAGCAGAAGGTTCTGGTGTTGGATTTAAGTAATGCTGAGCTTCATGTTCATACAGCAAAGGAAGCTCTTCAAAAAGCTCATGGCATTCTGGAAAACTACACTGGGCCTGAAAAACACTGTGACTTTTTGTATGCTCTGCAAGCTCAGTTGACAGTTTAAATCTCTGATTACAAGTAAAATGTAAACAAAAGTACACATTTGGATATATATGTCTCTTTAAATGATCTATAAAATGCTGAGAATCCTCAAATTTCCGCTGACAAAATCGGCATTTTCCTTTGTTCCACTTCATTATATGTTGTTGTACTTTCAAATCAGTTGGATGAGCTTTCCTTGCATGTTTATTCAGAAATCTTATTTTTTTAAATATTCTGACACATCCATTAGCAGGGCACTTGAAATTTTCTTGTTGATCTATAATATCCAGATCTTTTTGAAGGCAAACAGTTCCATTTATTTTATGAAGTACTGGAGTCTCTCGATTTAAATCATCATCATCATTATCATCATCATCATCAATACATGTGGGTAAACTTTCAGTGGTGAGCGGCTCTGGGACATTATTTAGAGAACTATCAGGACTGCCATTTTTAATGACATCATGAGGTTCACACATAAAATTTTTAGTCACTTCATCCACTTGCTCAAAGGTTTCTTCCTTGTTTTCACTGTTATATATAACAGGAGTTTCTATTTCACTCTCTTTAATATCTGAATTTCCATTTTCAAATGAAATGGAAGCATCAGAACAATTTATTTGTTCTGTTGTAGGAATTCCCTGATCTTCCTGTTGAATTACAGCAAAGTGCTGTCTTTGTATTTTCTTAACATGATTCTTTAAATGCTTCAGCATAAGTCCTCTATTTCTAAATTTTCTACCACAAATTACACATGAAAAGCTGCCCTTTTTTTGGTGAGCCTGTGCATGACGTACTATGTGACCACCTAGAAATTCTCTGTTACACAACACACATTTATGCCTTGGAACATTACGGTCTACCTTAGAAGCATTAAAAGTTGTAAGATTTTTCTTGGCATTACTATGACCTTTGAATTGGGATCCAGAGATATCTTCTGGATCATATTCCCCATAGTTGAAGTCCATAAGAAAGAATAGCTCTTCATCTAAAACCTGTGTTTCCATTGTCTTTCCAGAATGACTGGTAATATTTTCCAGTGTATTTTCATTTAAAAATCCAACTGCTAATTTATCTCTCAGTAATGCTGCACAATTTTGCTTTATCATGATGAAATTCCAAAATTCAGGATCAAAAAACAACCCCTTTTTCAAAATTGGGAGCAATTCAAAACGAACACGATTCTGAACAGAACTAGTGCATTCATTGTATTCTTCATCTGGATGTTTATAGAGTCTTTCAACAGTATAATAGGACTCCAAGGAGCGCTCAAGAAAAAATACCGAAAGTGCACAAATCCTGAGAATCTCCAAATCATTTGGCAAAAAATGAGCAATTGTTTTATAAATTAGAGATTTAGTGTTTGGATCATCCTGAAGGTCCAGTTGTAGAGCACATCCACATATTTCAACACAAATTTGTAAGCCTTCTACTTCAACCTGGAGAAAGAAAATTTCATTTTATTACTGTATAAGAATTTTATTTTGATATTGTACAAATTGAAATGAAAGCACAACAGACTATCTCATTTATTTTTCTCTTTCAAATTTGTCTCCTTCCAATTTTTTCTGTAATGTAATCTTTTGTTTGTATTCTATTTCAGTAGACTTAAAATAAATGTCTTAACTTACAACAAATATGTATAGTACTCAAACACACATACACAACAATTTTAGTCTACATATATTTACATGTCATAGAGAGACAAAAATACTTCATTATATCATCTATCAATACTTATTTATGGAACATTAATAAAACAAGTATCAATTCACAGAAAGACAAGTGAAAAGCAAATTAGAATATAAAACATTTGAGACAAATATTAACAAAAGAATAATGAAGTTATTTCAATTATTAATGCTTAAAATGAAAAACATGTATTTAAAGTTAACTTTTTTATTTTCATATGAAACTGGCTAGTTATATAATCCTCCCTTTGCCAGTAAAAATTATAGAATATGTCAGGAGGAGTATCTTCTTCATATTTCTAAATCCCAGTAATGGGACTGCATTTTCATAAATTAATTTGATAGTGGTAGCTTCAGTACACAAAAGTTCCCAGTATTTGAGAATTTCATGAAGTAAATATTTGGTGGCAGCAAGCAACAAATACAACAACTCACATTTATATATTGGATAATGTTACTTAAAAGGGTTTACAAGACTAACAGAAAAAGAAACCTTTTCAGAAAATGGCCTTATATCATTTTATATGTTGCAATATGAAGTCTACCTGCAAATATTCAAATGAGTTCTTCCAAATGTCAGAGGGGAAATTTTTTTTTTTTAAAGAAGTTCAAAGTTAAATGAGGTATCAAGAATACTACTAATAATGAAAATATCAAATGATAACTTATTTGAGAAAAACAGAACCCAAAAGAAGATAACTGAATTGCCTTTCAATTTAGGCTCTGAAAACTTGTTTTGGTGACTTGAAAGGCATTAAAACTTGTTCTTATTTGAACAGGATTCATTTATTAGGTTTTATTAAAGCTTTATCTAATGGTCTGATTTTGAATATTTTTAAAGTGTGGGCATGGCACATCTACAAACAAATAAATTTCTATCTATCTCTGGACTTAAATTCAAGTGATATAACCAATTATTTTAACACATTTTGAATGTCTGTACCATTTTTCAATTTCCCTTCCTAAGAAGCTGTAATATAAAAATAAGTTATAATAGTTTCTATAATTATTTTGCTTGTCCTTACTAGATGCTTTGCATCTAGTAAACATTTAATAAACCTTTGATATATCTGAATTTCTAGAATTTAACTCAGTTAATTAATAACAAAATAACAAGACCTTTCAACAGTATTGTAATATAATTATGGATGGCCTTAAAATGTTTATGTTATGAGAATTAGGAATACTACAATTTTCATATACATACTAATGACAAATGTAGCAATGAATATGTGATAAGTATAGAGTAGCTATGACAAATGAAAATTTACCTTAAAGACTCCTCATTACATGTATTAATCATAGACAAAGTTGGTTAAATGGAGCCACAATGAAATATAGGGTTGCTTTTCGTCTCCATATCTTTGTGTTCAAAATTCAAGCTAGAATTTTAGGGAAGGAATTAAAGAATCTTCAAGATTCTGTTTGATATATATGTTAAGGCCCCACATAACCCATTTGACAATGGGCCAAGCCCCTTGATTGGGGTTTAAAATTTTTTATTTTTACACATGTTGAATCTGAAGAATCACAAAATTTGAAACCATCTATACACATTCAAGATCCTTGTCTAGCAACCAGAATTAACATTGTACTGAAGAAGTCAATTTTATCTTTTGACTATTATTATAGGTAAAATCTGAAGGAAAATAAAAGTTGCAGTTAAATGGAAAGATAGCCCACAATTTCTCTCTGGAGAGGCAAATAAAGGATATAGCAGAGCTGGTTTTTACCACATGTCCAAAGGCAACAGGAAACATCATTTCATGGAACACTTGGTCACTTTGATTTTCAGAGCTCATGATAAACATTTGTAAAAAGATCATTATGAATTACAAATTGTGTGTCAACATTTGTTGCAGAAGATGAGGAGGTCGAGAAATACTATCAACATGGAAAAGATCCTCCAAATTAAACCATCAATTAATACTCAGTGACTTCAATGTAAAAATAAGCATAGGTGAATGACTGAAAAAATTACTTAAAAAATTGCTTAGGCTTAAGAAACAAAGAAAAAAAGAGGCAAAAAGCTTCTAGATTAAGCAGAAACCTCATTTATATACCATGAACACTATTTAAGTGAGGTAGAGGTACAGACTACTTAAATACTCCCTGCTCCCTCCCTTCATTCCCCAATGAAGATGATTATAATTTGGCAGGAAACAAATTAGCTACCACTGTGGAAAATCACTCTAAGCCAACATTTTTGGACAATAAGGTCTACAACTTGTTAGAGGGACCCTTTCAACTCTATTCCCCTCAAATTAATATCATATTAGATGAATTTAATTAGATATGTTGAGCAAAAACTTATCTCACCTTTTAAAACAAGCTTTTGATGCCTCTAAATTAAAATTGGGTAAAATAATAGATGTTTCCATCTTCTTATTAAATAAAGAGACGAGGTAATCAAGCTTTGAGTATAAAAACCATTTGCAAAATCTTAAGGAGAAAAATGGTGAAAGTTTATGCATTGTATCATCTCTTAAAAGACTGAAGTGGAAGAGAGTAAAAATTAGTTTCTGGAAAGATGAGAGAGCCAATCATTTCAAATCACTTTAAGAATAATTGAAAATGAACCCAGAAGGGTAATAAACATGGAAAAAGATATGTTCAGATTTCTACTTGATTTAAAAAAGTTTAAAAAAGAGGCTGGTTTTCACATAATATTCTATAGAAACTGCAGTCACATAAGTGAACAAAAAGGTAGAGAAAACAGAAGACTTTAATACTTGATTTCTACAAATTATTTGATATGCAAAAGATAATTTAAAAAGTTCTCTTCTAACAAATTGTCTTCTACGATTATATTACAATAATTAAATATTCCTTGAGAGATGGAATTATAGAAGTTGATCTAAATATCTACACAGAATAATCCAAGTGGAGGTAGTTTAACAAACAGCTCACAGAATGGTCATATACTTAGTCAAATACTGTGGATGGACAATGAACTGGGCCCAGAACTGAATAGCACTGGACTAGATTGCATTTGGAAAATTGTGCCGTGCTTACTGACTGAGCTTTTTCTTAAAAATGAAGACACATTTAAAAAAAAAAAAAAAGTGCTTCCAGTTATGCTATAGCTGCAAAATATGGAATATCGCATAGAACTTGAAGAGATATAAAGAAAGATTTCTGCTATGGTAAATGGACCTACTATGAAGGTTATAGAAGGTCATGAACAAGACTTGTACAGGACAAAAAGATGTAGCTAGTTTTCTAATCTACATTAAAGGAATATGTATCAATATTATAAGATTTAGCAATCACTGAAGTAGACTTTAGTTTAAAAAGATATTTATTTTTCAAATTACCCTTAAGTTCAAGAAAGTAAAATTGCTTACCTGATTTTAAAAATTTATTGAAATTTAGTATTTTAATATTTCTGAATCAAGCTTCTCTTTAGTTACTACTGAACAAACAAGGTTAATCTAAAACTTAGGTTAGTTTCTGTATATAGGCTTTTACATACAAATGAGCAAGGAAAAAAAATCAAATAGATTTGGTGCAAAGCTAAAATTTGTCCCCAGATAAAATTGTGTCATGAGTGAATGGCAAATAATATTAAATTAACGTTCTTCCCATTTAAACTGCTTTTGCATGTATACTATTTATATTTACAGCAGAGCATAATGTAAACGGAATCTTAAGGATACTTTAATTCTTTACTTCTCAATAATTAAACTCTATTTTCTTTCAGCAACATGTAAGTTCCATTTAAAATGCAAAATTAAAAAAATTACCTCATCTTTTATTATTTTCATGAAAGGAAAAATGACTCTCACATTAGTTGCTGTTCTTAAAAGCTGGTAGCATTGGTCTACAAAAACTTGCTTTGAAGGATTAGATTTAAGTTGCAGTTTACTCCATATGAAAATCAAGTCCCTGTAAAAGAGAAAAAAATTTTAAAATACCATTAAGTTTAGTATTAACTATATTATCCTGTTCTAGTAAGTTGGATGGGAGTTATATAAAGTGGAAACGATACATGATCTGAGAGTTGGAAGGGAGCTCTGAAGCCATCTAGTCCAATTCATACAGGAAGGGAATCACCACTTAGGGTATCTGACAAGTGGTTGTGATTATATCAGTTTCCACCTGGTTCTTGCCAACAGATATGAGAGGCAGAAGCTGTTAAAAAAACAAAAAACAAAAAACAGCAGTAGCAGACCTATGTTAGTGGAGCTCCAAGCTAGATCAAATGCTGGTGAACTTAACCATATGGTTGTAGACACTTATAAATTCTGATACTAAGTAAGAGGTCCTCAATGTGTATGTTGAAAAAAATATAGTAGAAAAACTAGTCTCCTACCACAATGAGAAATTGGAATTTAGCAAAAGTCACTTAGTATACATCTTCAATTTTTAGCTTCTTTCCTTTCAGTCAGACAAGAGATATCCTATTAATCATAAAGATTCACAATCCATATTCCCAATTTCACATCCTTTTAAGATTTAATAAATCTTTAATCTCTTGATCACCACTAGACTCTCTCAAACACACTACAGTTTTTCCAATGCTTAAAAATTGTTTCTTTGACTTTTGCATTTTCTCTCCCTCAGTGTTAAACTATGGGGAAAATATGTCTACAACCAGTCAGCCTATTGATTTATTATGCACTTTCTTTTCAGCCTGTTGCTTCTGCCCCCACCATTCTATTGAAACTGCTTTAAGATTACTATGTACTAATTAACAAATCCTCCCTCCCAAGATCTTGACCTTTTCTAATTTTTGATTATATTTTCCTACAAGATGTGCTCATCTTCCTCTACTTTCAGAAGAAACACCACATTCGATCTGCTATATAACCTCTCATAATGCACTTGTTTCCATTCTGATCTCCAGCCTCCTTTGGGAAGAGGAATGGGTCCTTCCGATGAAGATTTTCATCCCTGATCATACCCTATAACACCCCAGTGATTTTAAATACCCTATCCTCTAGCCCTCAATAACCAATTCCTTATTCTCATCCCTCTCAACTCTTACTTCAAAGAACCATTCAATTACTACCCACTCCTTCAACTGTGCCTTTGGAATGACTATTTCATAGGTAATAAACTTCCTTCATCCAAAGTTTATTTCCTCTCCCATACTTTTCATTACTAACTACTAATGAAATCTGCTCATCCACTCTGATGACACAGCTTCTCCAACTAGCCTTTCCAATACTGGTTGCATCTTCACTCATTCCCCTTAGTTCACTGGCCAAGGTGGAAGTGTTGGTTCACTCCTTTTCCCTCATTGCCATTTCTAGGTTCTCGCCCTTCTCTATCACTGAGTATTCTCTCCATCTATATGCCATTCATATCTACTATCTAATCAACATCATGGTAGCCATTGTTTATAGATGTTTGGGTCATTCCCCTTCCTTCCTCAATAAGTTCTATGCATGATTTGACATTTTTCTCTCCTGACCAATTCACGTCCACAAAATTGGGGACTTCAGCATACATAATGACCTAACTCAAAGACCATAACCACTCACTTCTTCAATATACTTCTCATAATATTGTTCCACCCCACCTTAGTCATACACAAAATGTGTCATAAATTTCATTCTGCCACCACCCACAAATGAACTACTTCCATATTTTGAGAATTCCCCAATCTTCTCTGATCATAATTAATTGGCTTTTCACATCTCCCTCTGCCTTTCTTTACTGAAGGGCACTTCTTTGCATCTACACCTTAACTTCTCAATTCTCTCCTAGGCCATCTCCTTTGCATTAGCTATTCTCCCCTCTTTTTCCCATCTTGAACCATTAGTGAAACAATTCAACTCTACATTGTCCTCCTCTTGTAAGTCCTAGCCCTAGTAGCATTTCATTGATTCTGACCTGCTAAACTTCAGAACTTCAGACTTGTATTATTTCCATTGTTTGTCATTTTTGTCCCTGCACATGCATTGCTAAACAATGTTGGAGAAAATTATGCAATATTCTGACTGGATCCTCTAAAATATTATGTTGATAAAACTTCAACTGGGTCCTCATTGTTGCTAAGCAATCCTATTACACCTTCCTTCTCAACTTACTCTCTCACTTTCCAAAGACGCTTCCAAACCCTTTCAGACCTCATCAAACCTTGCATGGCTACCCCTCCCCAGTGAAATAAGCCTCCTATTTTACAGAAAAAATTGAGGCCATTCACTGTGAGCTGTCTCTTCTCCCCTCTTTTTCATCATTTATCATTCAGATGCCTTCTGTCACTATCTTCTTCATTTCTGATAAATAAGATGCTTTTACTTCTTACCTCTACTTGCTCAAGCAATCCTATTTCCATCCTTACTCTAACACTTCTTTTAAAAATTATCTGGTATTTTTGTCAGCCATCCTAAAATATACTTTGTATAATATAACATTTTATTTGTCAAAATATATGCAAAGATAGTTTTCAACATTCACCATTGCAAAATCCATTTTTTCCTTCTTCCTTCCTCTAGACAGCAAGTAATCCAATATATCTACCACTTATTTTTAATCTCTACCTGGCTCCTTCCCTGCTGCCTTCAAATAAGTCCATGTTTCTTAGAAACCTTTACTGATCCTTCCATCCTTATTACTGTCCTCTAGTTCTTCTGCCTTTTGTGGTTAAACTCCTTGAAAGGCCAAATAGATACATCCAGTCTCTCTCCTCTCATTCTCAGCATCTGATCTTATTTCACCAATACTGCTCTCTCCAAAGTTACCAATGATTTCTTACTTACTAAATTCCAATGGCTGTTTTTCAATCTTCCTTCTCTTTGACTTTTTTGGGCTCTGACACTACTGATCATCCTGCTCTCCATGAAATCTCTTCTCTTTAGATTTAAATGTCGCCATTTTCTCCTGTTTCTCTATCAGACTGCTTCTTCTCAGGCTCCTTTGCTGTATTCTCATACATATATCACTCTCTATCCATAGATGTCCCATAAATTTTTGTCCCTGGCCTACTTTTGTTCTTTTATACTACTTCATGTGGTAATTTAATTAGTTCCAATGGATTTAATTACCTTCTATATGCTGATTATTCTCAAATAGACCTATCTTGTCCTCTCTACTGACCACAAATCTTTAATCTCTAACTAGGTTTCAGACATTTTGGATTGGATATTCAGTAGAAATCTTAGACTCAATATGTTCAAAACAAAATTCATTATCTTTCCCCTTAAACATTCTATTTCCTAAGTTACCTGTTACTGAAAAGAATGACCATTCTTCCCATGACTCAGGCTCACAACCTAGTTGTTACACTCAGTTACATTATCTATCTCTTAACCTACATATGCAATACACCCTCCCCATGTGTCCAATTTGCTCGCAAGGTCTTTTGATTACACATTTGCAATATCTGCTGCACTCAATTCCACCATTCTGGTGCACAATTTTATCTCCTTGATTCTCCCCACTCTAATACATTCTCTAATCAATTAATAAGGTGATTTATTTTCCTAAAGTACAGATCTGACCAAATATAAAATCCTCTATTTGGCATTCAAAGACCTTTATAACCTAGCTCCCTTCTACCTTTCCAGTCTTTTACTTTTTTTTTTTTTAACCTTTTAACTTATTTTTACTTTTACTCTTCACAATGTACTGCCCAATCCAATGACACTGGCCTTGTTGCTATTCCATAAATAAGACACCCCATCCATTTCTAGGCATTTTCTTTACCTTTCCACCATGACTAAAATACTCTTCCCTCTCATCTTTCTGCCTACTTTTCTTTGTACCCCACTACTTAGCACAATGTGTGCAGTGCTTAATAAGTATTTATTGACGGACTTTAAATCTTATCCTACTTTTCAGGGATCCTATCTCTTTTCTTCTTAACCCATTTATTTGGGGGTTTTCCAAGATTTTGTCTTCTTTCTCCCTCTCCTGTTCATTTCCAAGTCCTTTTTATTCACTGTACATACCAACCCTTACCTCTCAAGAAGAGGTTTAAACTATTACAAGAGTCTCTCAATACATCTTCTAATCTTCACTCTCTCCCATTTCCAATCTACTCATGATACTATTATCAAAACAAACTTTCTTACTGTCACATTTGACAGACCACTTGTCAGCTCAAAAAAATCTTCATATTCTTTGTTGCTAGACAAATAAACTTCAAACTTATCTACTTAGAATTCTAGGACTTTTACAGTTTGGAAATAATCTATCTTCTGAGCCTTATCTCATTTCTCTCCCACATAGTCTACATATATTACAGCTGAACTAAATTTCTACCCTGAAAATGTCTGATGTTCCTTTAGCTCCATGTTTTCATTCTGGCTGTCCTATATGTCTAAAATACCCTCCCCTCCTCTTTTTCACCTTCTGTATTTCTGCTCCTCTTTATATCCTACAGAAAACTTCTCTTTCCTTCAGGAAGTCATTACAAATTCTCATGGTTAGTAACAAATAATTCTCTTCCCAAACCTCATATAAAACTTTTATTTTAAACAATAGTCTAATTACTATGTGGTGGCATACATTATAGTTATTTGTTAGGATCTTATATCACTACTAGACTATACATTCCTTGTGTAGTTTTATATAAACTTTAAACATTCAATACACAGTACTTGTTTGCTTTGTACAAGTAGATAATTAATAATGGTTGTTGCATTTCTATGTCATAATGGCAGGAGGCAGAGGCAGCACTATAAAGTATATAAAGAATCTGCTCTGGAGCCAGGAAGATCTGAATTTAATTGCTACCTCTTAGAAGTATGACTTTCAACTCATGTTCCATTTTTCTCCTGTCTGATTTCCACACTGAGACTTCTAATCCTTTGAACCCTCAGGTATCTTCCAGGCTATTTCCTCTATATAAATGTCTCTTTCCTCTTTCCCCTATTTTGATCCCTTGTTTAATAAACTCAACTCTGTATATCCCATTCTTTCTTGAATTTTTAATGTCTTTACCAAGCCTTAGCCTTGGATTGCTCCCACAATTTGCTGCCTCCACTTTCATTCAGCATGCTGCTGAATAAAGGTAGAGAATATCATGCCTCCATTACCTGGGTCTACCATAAATTTGTGTTATAAAACCTCAACTAAGTCCTTGCTTCTGCCAGGCAATCCTTCCACATTTTCCACCCCTGTCTCAAATAGGTGACTTAAATATTATCAAGTCCCACCACTCCACTGCCTAAACCAACCCTTTCTTTTGTTCTCCCCCTTTGTCATCCCTACACACTTAATTTTCATTTTCTTCCTACTAGTTCCTTCCCTACTGCTTATAAACACACCATATTTCCCCAATCTTCAAAAATCCTTCATCTAGCTTTTATTTTATTTTTAACTTTCATTTTTCTATGCTCATTAACTAGCATCCTATGTAACTTCTACCCTTTGTGGCTAAACTTCTTAAAAAGGGCCATCAACAAAGATGAGCCACATTCTTTCTTCTCCATCCATTATAATCTGAGTTCTGACTTGATCCAGTAACTCTAGGTTGGGCCTTTTCTTCTCTATATATATGAAATCATCTGGCAACTTCATCAGCTCCTATGGATTTAATTCTTTAATTCTTATTTCTGTGCTGATGATTCTCAAATATACCTATTATACAATTTTTTGCTGTTCAATTCATGTTAGACTTTTCCTGACTCCAGGGACCATACTGTCCATCTGGTTTCCTTGGCAAAGACACTAGAGTGATTTGCCATTTCTTTTTCCAGTAGATTAAGGGAAACAATGGTTAAATGATTTGCCCAGGGTCTTGCACTCTATTTACTGAACCATCCAACTTGCAATTTACCAAACATCTAATCTTACGTATCTTAAGTAACCACAGAACATCTTGAACTATAAAACATAAGACCCATTCAAATGCATTCTCTGCCCAAGTTTTCTCAAAGTAAAACAGGGATAAAAAGAGCTCCTACCTCCAAAGTCGTTGTGGAAATGAAACAAGATCTGCAAATCTGTAAAGCTTATACCTGGCACATAGTAGGTATTATATAAAAGTTGTGCCCTTGTCCCTAAAAGCTATAGTTGGCTGAGGGAGTTTCCTTCTAGGATAATTCCTATAGAAATGAAATCACTGGTGTGAAAGGAAAAAAAAAATTCTAAAATCAAAATGAAGCAAAATATATTAACATACTCTATTAAACAAATGCACATAGCAATTTTAAGGTTAAAAAATAGAAAATATAATTCTTGCATTAGGCAAATTCATAGTTTACTTGGAAAAACAATACACATAAGGGAAATATCTAGAGGATAATTGCAAAGCAATATATAAATATCAGAAATTTCAATGAATAGATGAGCCATCAGCATGGTTGTTCCACTGAATCTACCAAATTAGAGAACTTTAGAACTGGAAGAGAAATTTAGAGGAATCTTTCATTCTGTAACTAAACAAACCCAGACTTGTTAAAATCACAAAACTGATTGGTGATAAATGTGGAACTAGAATCCAGGACTCTAGTCTAAAGCTCTTTGCCACTATAATTCTTCCCTTTTGTACTTTAAGTGTTTTTATATCAGTTTTTTTTTTTTTTTTAAAAGCTGTAAGCTTTAGAAAATCCAAAGTGATGACAAGTTTATTATGGCCCTCTTGGAATTGATGGAAAACCATCATATAGCAACACAATTGCTTATTTTTCTGCAATTCCACTGAGTTGAAAAGTTATTATACTAGGTGGCACGTTTGCACTTCTGGTTACAGAAAGGTTTTAGTCATACTGTGGACATAGCTAATTGGTCTGCTATAGAACAGGGTCTAAACACACCTTCCCGTGGTGACATCTGCATAAAGATTTGCAAAGTTTTTTCCAACAACATGTTAGGATAAGGAAAGAAGAAAACTATCCTGGAAACTTATCCTGGGAACTTAATACTTGTGATGAGAAAATTCTGAATGAAATGATTTCTCCAAAAATTCAGATTCCTTCTGACAAATTTTATAAACAGACAAACAGGGAACACAGAATCATGTCAAGGACTGTTATGAAAATACAACCAGTTCTATTTAGAAAATTAGGTCCAAGCAATAGGTAGTTTTGTGAAAACACATAAGAAGAATCAGGTGGCCCTAACAGTCCCAACAATGGTCACATTGGTCCTGACTGGGAAAAATAAGCAGAGTAGTTTTATTTTACAATGGAAATAGAGGATTTTTAGCTAGGTTTTTTAAAAACAGCTTTATGACAAAGAAAATTTTTAAATGGCTGTAATATTGAAAGGGGTTGGGCTTGTTCTGCTTAACCCAAGTAATAAGAATTAGGAACAATAGGTTGAAGTTACAAAGTGGCAGATTTAGGTTTAATAGCAGGAACATTTCTTAATGATGAGATTCTTCCAAAGGTGGTATGATCTATTTCAGTAGGACAGTGGAGGACAGAGGGCCAGTTATGCTATTGAAGGCAGTGTTAATATGTTGGAAAAATACGGGTTTTGGAAGGACCTGGGTTAAAAATTCAAACTCTGATGCTCACTACTACATGTTCTTAGGCAAATCTCAGTTAATTTTCTCAACTGTAAATGAGGGGTTGAATTAGATTGCCTTTAACCTTCCTTCTAGCACCAAATTAATGATCCTATGAATGTCTACTGAGACATATAGGCTGGATTGGATGACTTCTAAAGTCCTTCCCTGCTCTGAAATTCTGTGGGATACAAATCTTAAGAATTGCTTTGTCCTTTGGGACTCCAGCGAACAGTGTTTTCTGATGAATGTTGAGGGTTTTTTTTCATTAACTCAATCACTAGTAGGCCCATATCCATTTGCTGCAAAATAAATACACTTTAAAAAATAAAGGTCATGCAAATGTGACTAAAAGCAAGTTATTTAATCTTTTGGAGTTTGACATGATCTCATTTCTAAGATATTTAAGAAATGGACCAAAATTTATAAAAATAAAAAGAATCCCTCAATTAATAAATGCTATAAGATTATGAAGAGGAATGGTTTCTGTTCTCATCAAGGGAAGAAACCCAAGCTATTGGTAACGAAAACAAATTCCAAATCACTGTATCACAAGAGAAATGAAAATTAAAGAAATCTTAAGAGTATCAAATAAAAAAAAGTAAAATCACAAATGGTGAAGGGGCTATGAGAAAAAAGGAACACTGATAGGTATGTAAGTTGGTGAACTTATTAATTGGATATGCCCATTCTGGAAAGCAATTTGTAATTAAACACAAAAAATTTCTAAGCAGTGTGTGCACAATGACGCAGCTAAATCACTGCTAGGCCAATTTTCAAAAAAGATCAATAAAAAAAGGTCTAAGTGTTAAAAAAAATATTCATAGGAGCTTTTTTTTGACAATGGCAAAAAACTGGAAAATAAAGAGATGTACATAAATTGACAAATGATAGGTTATCTAAATGCACATTATCAAGTATAGCTGAAGAGTAAGACTTTAGTACTATGTGAAATGAAAAGTGGGCGAAGGAAGTAAGGCATTCAGATAATTAAATGTAAGTCTTTACCATTTGGATTAGAAGAAAGCTATTAGAAAATATATTTGGCTCCAAATTTTTGATGGGAATTCATGAATTCTAGGAAAAGCATAATCTTAAGTGTAGTAAAATCAGGACAGCCTATCATTTGCCACAGAAGCAGAAAGGTTTGTTGCTAGTTTCTCCCATTTCTGAAAAATGCTGTCTATAATATCATCCTAATTCCAGAAATCATACTGTTGTGTATTTCTGCTAAGTGTTCCTCTGGGAAGCAATGCTCAGATCTTTGACTTGTGTGCAGAAAACTGAACAAGTAATTCCTTGCTTAAATGTAGCAAAGTTTAGCAGGCCACTTAGTAGGATTAGGACTGATTTTTTTCGGAGTCTGTCTGAAGGCTTTTAATAAATAACTTGCTTATTTTTAGTTCTAACAGATTAATGTGGAGGGCTCTTTCTAGTAAGATTAGATTCCCTGAATTCAAGTTAGTCAATTCTACACAATGAACAAGGTATAAAAGAACAAGTAAAAAAAGGTGGCATATAGCAGCCCCAGAACGTTCATCACGCTAAAAAGCTGTTAAAGCTAGAAAAGCCAACAAGAGGATTCTAGAATCAGTGAATCACATCTGATTCAAAGGGGACCAAAATCTATTCCAATTCATACCTGAAAATAATCCTTTTTCTAACACTGATGACAAGTAGTTATTTAGCCTTTATTTTAAAATGTCCAAGGAAAAGAAATCCATTAGTCATTCCATTTTTATATTGCTTTAAGTTTTTCTTTATATCAAGTTGAAATCTGAATCTTAATTTCCAGCTATAATTGTATTTTATGTTTCTAAGGTTATCTTGAAGCCAGCCTATTTCTGCTTTAAAGTCCTTTTGAAGGATTTATCATATTTCTACCACCCTTGCTATACAAAACCCAGTTACTTCCACTAATATATGTGAGACATATGAGAATATGGTATGATTTCCATTCTAACAATTCTGATCTCTCTCCTCCAGATGTGCTCCAATTTGTCAAAATTCTCCCCTAAATTATGGCATCGAGAACCAAAATTAATTGAATGTAATACTCCAGTTGTGAATTGACCAAGGCAGAGTCGAGGTGGACTATCATTTTCCATGTTGTCAGGATCATACTTTGCTTAATGTAGCTTAAAATTACATAAGTGGTTTTTGTTTTTTTGGTTGTTGCCATTCTCTACTCATTTTGAGCTTGCAAGGTCTATTAAAACCTCTAGTTTTTTTTAAACAAACTCTGTTGTCTAGTTATTTTGTACTTATATTTAATATGATAACAAGTATAAAATTTCACATTTATCCTTATTATATTTTATTTTATTAGATCTAATGCATTTCTCTGGCCTACAGAGATATCTTTTTTGGGGCCTATATTTTGTCAGCCAATGTGTTGTTATTCCTCCTCAAAATCCAACAAATATGACTTCTATGATTTTATCCATGTGCAAGACAGACCACTGGCATATTTCAACCAAAGACTTCTCTCTCCAGACTGAAACTGACGCATCAATGATTACAATATGTCTGAGCATTCAACCAACTCTGAATACACCCAACTAAACTATCTAAGTCATGTTTCTCCCTTATATCTCTATAAGGATAGCATAAGAGACACTATCAATTGCTTTGCTGAAATGCAGATATTACAACTACATTTCCCTGAATGATCAGTATAGACATCTTATCATCAATGAAAATGAAGTTAGTCTGTTATATTCTGATCCTAATGAAACTCATAGCTTTTAGCAATGCTAACAATGTTGCTTCTTTTTGCAAATGCTCAAAAATAATTTTGAAAAATGAGAACTCAAAATTCATCAGGCTATGGAAAGATTTACTATGATATAATGAATCAAGTACCAGACTTGAAGTTGCAAAAACATGATTTCAAATACTCTTCCTGACACTCACTTATGACCATGGGCAAGCCACTTAAATACTCTCAGACACCATCTTATTTGTAAAAGGAAAGAATTGAAAAGGAAAGCTCTGAAGCTATGATCTTTTGTTCCCTTAAAAAAATCATAGGCAACAGCACTGCCTTTTTTTGGTTTCATAGTACTTTTTTTTGTATTCCGCAATCTTTCAAAGATTTCCCCAAGAGCAAATGAGTTATTGCATTGAAGAGTAGGTAACCCATAAGAACTTTGGCCAGGAGAATAGCATATGTAAAAATTATAGAGGCCAAGGAGGAATAATTCATGTAGTACTGAAATCTAAGTCAGCAATGTTACTGGCTAAATGAAATAAAAGACTTTTGAAGCTTGAGAAGTTTTTCATACCTTTCAATAAAATGAACTTCAACATATTTGCAAAGAAAAAATACAGATTTTTAAAATTTGAAAAATTTTTTTTGTTTAATTCAAGATGCTATTATATAAATGAAGCATGAAACTTTTCCCTTTGATCTACCATTTCATCAACTACTAATTAAAGAATGAATTAATGAAATCTCAGTACTATGTACTAAGCACTACACTAAGATCTAGGAATACAAATGCAAGACAAACACTTGATCACAAATACATTTTAGTTGGCAGTGAGAGGGACAAAAAAATAAAAAGGGGATGGTGGCCAAAAGAATAGTATTTTGGCTTACCATGTCACAAGGATAGGGAGGAGAGCCATAAAGTGATTTATCCTTTCCAGGAAGAAAGTGATTAATGATAATGTTTATTGTTTTAGTGTTTAATTTTTTAATGATTACTTTTCCCACAGTAAGAAATATAAAGGGGGATTCTGTGGCAAGGCAGATGGAGAAATCTACCCTGGTAGAGAGTGGGATGGTAAGAAAAGGCAGTTTCTTCTGGTCAAGCCACCAGGGGTCACTCTTATCTTTATCCAAAAAAAAAGGTCTGTGGATTTCACTTAAAAAGTGGTACAGGCTTCATGATTTCAGGAAAGGTTAGACCACGGAGGTATATATTTTCTAGATTTACAACACAAAACCAACTAAATAAATAGGGATACTTTATTCAGAGACATAATTTTAAAGAGCTTCTTAACCATAAGAGGATAGATGTCCTGAGATTCAGAAACTAAGGCTCAGAAAAGTAATTTCTCTAAGGTTTAAGGTCCTGTTTACTGGGATTAAAGAAGAAAGTATGAACCCACCTTGGATTATGTTATAGTTTCTCTAGTTCTCTTGGGAAGAAGAATAATAGATGACAAAGGTCAGTTTTAAAGATTTTTTTTTTGACTGGATGGGGTGAAGTAGAGAATAGAAGGATTCATGAAAAATTCAATGAGGACAAAACAAAATACAATTGGGCAGCTAGGTGGCACAGTGGATAGAGCACCAGGCCTGGAGTCAGCAATACTCATCTTCTTGAGTTCAAATGTAGCCTTAGATACTTACTAGCTATGTAATTCTGGACAAATCACTTAACCCTGTTTGCTCCAGTTTCCGCATTTGTAAAATGAGGTGGAGAAGGAAATGGCAAACCATTCCAGTATCTTTACCATGAAAACCCCAAATGGGGTCATGAAGAATTGGGCAAGACTGAGAAAAAAAAACAAAAAAAAACCCCTAACTACAAAATAACACAATGAGGACACAGGAGATATGGATCCTGACTGCCTATAAGAAAAAAAGATTGGAGAGTCTGATATTCCATGTATGTTTTATTATCAGCAATATCCTGTGGCTATGGATTTGAAAGTTAATACTTCACTCCAACCCCACTGCATGATTAAGGGTTTCTCTGATTTTGGCAAACAAGGTTTCAGTGAATTGGCTGCACTGTTCTTAGTCTTTTTTATCTTAAATAGTTTTATTTCTACAAGATAGGCTTTAGTTCTCACTAATACTCTTCTGCTATCTAAACTTCCCCTATCTCCCAAAACTGCACTAAGATTTTTGGTACATCCTCTAAATATATATATTCCACTGACTTAACAGAGAAGATTGTGAGTATTTTATTGAAAGGCATCCTAATAAGATTGTGAGGCTTAGATGTTCACAAATAAAATTTTGATTCCAGAAAACAAGTA
Source organism: Myrmecobius fasciatus (assembly GCA_023553655.1). Lineage (NCBI taxonomy): Eukaryota > Metazoa > Chordata > Mammalia > Dasyuromorphia > Myrmecobiidae > Myrmecobius > Myrmecobius fasciatus. Next base: position 21,531 of record JAJPUD010010322.1, on the reverse strand, counting down.
TTTTTCCATCAAATATGGGAAGCTTATTTGATCTTCTATGAGATCATATCAAAAGAAACTAAGCATGGTATTTGATGATCACCATACTTATAGATAATAGACTCATGGCATCCCTGGTGATGTACAACAGGAAGATAAATATGTTTAAATATGTATAAAATATATAAATATGTATAAAATATATATAAAATATATATAAATATATAAATATATATAAATATGTATAAAAATGTTTCCTGAGAATCTTCTAAAAATAACTTGCTGTAATAATTAGTCATCTATAAGCAATAACTGATACTTAATCACACACATGACCAATGAAGACTTTACTGCATTGAAGCTCGCCTGATAATGTGTGGATAGGAGTTTAGGTTTGGAAATTAGAAAATGGGGCTGGGAGAGCTAGTAGTCATTACTAGTAGCTTAGCAGTAGTTAATCATGGGACTCTCCTGCTGTAGGGACAGATGTAAAATGGCAAGAATCTGGTTAAATGGGAACACTTTATGCTAACTGGCAAGTATCAATGGAGCAGTAGACTCAGAGCAGCAGACAGACTGAGGCAGGGTGGTCAGAAGCCAAAGAAAAGTGCAGCCAAGATCTGTAATGATTACAAGAAAACACTTCTAATTTATTCTATTATTAGAATGTTGTCAGATTAAAGGGATTTGGTATGAGCTTCAAATGTAAAGGTAAGAATTCCCTAGGTGCTATCTCATTCAAATTAGATCTGAGAATGGAGATATATTTCAGCTAGAAGAGATAACCATATGCCATATCACAGTGTACTAACAAACTTCTGTTTGTTCTAGTATCAAAAGCAGTAATGGCAGTATATACATAAACATATTCTCAGGGAAATGGATATGCATCTAACCTCACACCTCTTCCTAAAATATGGAATTAGGAAAGGCTCAGCACCACTACAGAATTGACATTAGGTAGAGCTAAGTTCTGTGCAGGTCAGAAGAAAGCTATTTAAAAACAAAATTCCTCCTCTCAAGTTTTTGGTAATATAGGCTTGCTTGGCTTTGGTGAAGGCCTAGCTACATGTATTTATGACTCCAGGAGGATTAGTGAATTATCTTGAGTAAAAGAGAGGAAACTCACAGAAAAAAATGTTTGTTTGCTGTATCCTTCTGCCTTCCCCAACCTCCCCTTACCATAAGAAGATTCCAAGAACAAGAAATATACTCCTTCATGTCCATACTGATAGTTAATTGAAAAGGATCTTGATAATAATTGATAATTCTATTTAATTAACCCTACCCTAGGGTCTGTACATATTGATACATCTCTCATTCCTCTGTGTCATTCTGACTGTACAGAAAGAGGATAAAAGGGAAGTTGGCCCATAAAGAAGGAACACAGAGAAAGGACAGTAAGAAACCAGTGGGCTAAGAGAACTGCAAGATGAGAAGGCCCCTGAGGTTATCCATAAAAGAACAGAAAGAGAAGGAAACAAGAAAAACAGAAGAAAGCAAAAGGTCAATCATTTGAATAAAAACTATTAGAAAAGGAAGATAATAATTACATTTTTATATTAAGTTTTTGAACTAATGTAATTTAGAGTTTTCAATCACAGTTAATTGAGGAAAAAAATTTTTCCCCCTCAAGATCTTTGCAAATTATTGTGCTCAGCTCAGCAAGAAAAAAATCAAATTTCTTTTACAATTAAAATGGACAAAGTAGTAAGAAATAAAAGGAAATTATTTGATAGTTTTACAAAGTATTATGGCACATTATGAATGAAAAATTTTGTCACAAGGGAAATTTTTTGAGGCACAGACTGCTGTATTTTGTTTTTAAACCCCCAGAGCCTAGGATAGCTCTTTTTTTGAGTAGGCACTTAAAAGATGTCTACTGCAATTGCCATGAATGCTTGCTTTTTCTTAAACACTTCTTGTAAATTATTTTTTGAAAATATCTTCCCTATTCCCAATCTTCAATAAAGTTACAATTTTACCTCAAAAATATTTAGATAATAAAAAAATGGCTCCATAAATCATAGTATTTCAAACAAAAATCTATATTCAAAAAGAGAAAGTTTTTGATCCCCCTTACCTCTAATTCTCTGAATTAGACAATAATGTATAGTAAGTATATTAGAAGATTTGTTTAAATGGCTAATTTTCATGTTGGTCAATACAAAGAGACTTTGCTATTCAGGGGAACAAAAAACTAACATTCTTAATATTACTTTTATTTTGCAAACATACATCCCAAACTGCGCTACCCAACAATTCTCTCCCTTCATACTGGGAGAGTTTCTTATTAGAAAAACTTACCAAATACAATACATGTCCCCATTCTGGAGCTGTGGAATTAGGAATGATTCACAGAGCTGCAAGGCTAATGTAGTCTTGCCTTCTTTTTCGGTGTTACAGATGATATCAATTCCATTCTTACAATCAGTTCTCAATACATGCTATAAGTTTAAAATAAGATTGGTTCATACAAATAGAAATATACAAATAGTTGTACAGCTGAAATTAAATTATTCCATATTACTCTACAGAAGTAATTGATATTTAGTTTTTTTCCATTAAGGTCTATGTCTGAGCTGGTAAAAATTATTTATGGAACAGAATCATTCTCCAAATTACAGGTCAAGATAATTGACTTAAATATTCACTATCTCAAGAATTAGTTTAAAAGGCAATTAAGTTTTCACAATTCTTATTTAACTTCTTTAAAAGATAAACTCCTTTCTTTCTGTCATAACCAAAGCTCAACACAAATTTTCTTGGTGTCTACTATGCTGGTTTCACTATTTGTTTTGTTAAATTATTTGTAATTCAACATAAACATGAGATGAAATAAATTACCAGAAAAGAAAAAAAAAAATTCGTTAGTGGCTTTCTTACAGCTTACAGAATTAATCTAAAAAAGAATATGCAGATACACACCCACTACGTCACTACAATATTGAAATTTATTGTCAGATAGTACCTCCTGGAATAGGTGATCTTCTAATGGTGACATATACAGACATGTGAAGAATGCTTGATGGAAGTACAAGTCTTTACTGATATCTGGGTGATTTATGCAACATTTGATAAGAGCCAATGCCTCTGGTATACGTTCACAAGCAATAAGGTATCTTGCACGCAGTTCAAAGAACAGTGGATTTTCAGAGCTCAAATATTTGTTAACTATATTAGAAAAGAAAAAAAAAGGTATTATTTAAGAAATAGAATTTAGAAATTCAGTGTTCCCTTACATTTTACCACTTTTAACATTCCAGTTTACAAAATATATTTATTATTTTTTGCTTAAAATTTAACTTTATGATTAGAAAAGACATGAAATGGTGATGATAATCTAAAGACTTCAAAACTCTAATCAATAATCAATTGTGGCTTCAAAGGAATAATCACATGTGTCTCTGCGCTACCTAGCTGCCCCTCAACATTCACTTTTGCAAAACCTTGTATCCCATATTTTTCTCTTTCCCCATGTCAGCAAATAATCCAATATAGGTTAAATATGTGCAATTCTTCTAAACATATTTCCATATTTATCACATTACATAAGAAAAATCAGATCAAAAAGAAAAAAAATGAGAACTAAAAACAAGCAAACAACAACAATAAAAGGTAAAAATATTGTGTTGTGATACACACATTCAGTGCTCATAGTTCTTTCTCTGGACGAAGATGGCTTTCTCCAACACAAGTCTACTGGAATTGGACTGAATTACCTCACCGTTGAAAAGAGTTTGGTCATAAATTTAAAATGTAATTAAAAATAACTGAAATTGGAAACACAGCCAGCTGTAACAGTTGTAAAAATAGCATTATGCTTATTTTTCTCATTTTATTTTCACTAAATAGTGAAATCAATTATTTAATAGAAATAAACAAATGACGACACAATGGATTCAATGTTACTTTACATGTTCTTTAAAATACCTATATCCTGAGATGTTGGCTTGGCTTTAAGAACTGCTTGCAAGACTGGATCTTCCCATGGTCCACCATCTTTAATAATTCGAGTTACCAGTTGTAGATTCACATTTCCATATCTACTGAGGTGGTTCTGGCATTCCTATCAGAGAGAAATTACTTTAGTTTTCTGAATTTAAAGATATTGTTTAAAAGTTGAATATTAATTATGTGATTAATGAAATAAAGAAAAAATATCATTGGAAAACTTAATTATCTTTTTCAGTTGAATATTCATTTTAAAAGTGGCATCAAATGATTCTACATGCTCAATTTTATAGACATATTGTATATTTTCAAATTAATTAACTTTCCCCAAACAAATTCCATATAAAAATTAACTCTTGCCCCACTCCCAAGCTTTCATTTTTTCAGTTATTCTACTTATTTTTCAGCCATTTAAAAATTTAATTTTGGAAACATTTATCTTTCCTTTGCACTGTATCCAATTAAAAAAAGGAAAACCATTATGAAAAAAGAAAACATTAATTTTGCCTTTACTCTTTTTCCTTTTTCCTGATTCTATCCTATAACTGCTTACAGTCATGTTTCTCTTCAGAATTCAACTGCCTATAATGGATCAAGTTTAGAAACTAGTCCTCTTGCTTATCACTGTTCTTGCCTCAAGGAATGCTGCTATCCTTGGGGATATGAATTGGTACCAAAGTGTTTGCTCTTCTATCTTGATACCATCAAGCTATTCTTCAAGGATATCTAGTTTGCTCTGCAAAGAAGAAGACTTTTCAGATGGACTAAAAAAAGAATACTTCTCAGTTCTCAAAAGAGGACAGTGTTGTTGGTAGCCTTCATTCCCTCTTTTCTTTCTCTTTTTCTCTCTCTTTTTTTTAAATAATAGCTTTTTATTTTGAAAATACATGCACCCTAGAGAATCAACTAAAAAACTAATAGAATTAATCCACAACTTTAGCAAAGTTGCAGGATACAGAATAAATCCACATAATTCATCAGCATTTTTATATATCACCAACAAAATCCAACAGCAAGAGATACAAAGAAATTCCATTTAAAATAACTGTTGAGAGTATAAAATATTTGGGAATATATCTGCCAAGAGAAAGTCAGGATCTATATGGGCAAAACTACAAAACACTCTTCATACAAATAAAGTCAGATCTAAACAACTGGAAAAATATCAAGTGCTCTTGGATAGGTCGAGCGAATATAATAAAGATGGCAATACTACCTAAACGAATCTATTTCTTTAGTGCTATACCAATCAAAAAAGAAATTATTTAACTGACCTAGAAAAAATAACAACAAAATTCATCTGGAAAAACAAAAGGTCAAGAATTTCAAGGGAATTGCTGGGAAAAAAAAAAAAAAAAAAGCAAATGAGGGTGGCCTAGCTGTACCAGATCTAAAACAAAGCAATGGTCATCAAAACCATTTGGTACTGGCTAAGAATCAGAATAGTGGATCAGTGGAACAGGTTAGGTTCACAGGACAAAATAGTCAATGACAATAGTAATCAAGTGTTTGATAAACCCAAAGACCCCACCTTATGGGATAAAAGCTCACTATTTGACAAAAACTGCTGGGAAAAGTGGAAACTAGTATGGAAGAAACTAGGCACTGGCCCACACCTGACACCATATACCAAGATAAGGTCAAAATGGATTCATGATCTAGGCATAAAGAATGATATTATAAACAAATTAGAACAATGTAGGATCGTTTACCTCTCAGACCTGTAGAGGAGGAAGAAATTTGTGACCAAAGAAGAACTAGAATCATCATTAATCACAAAATAGATAGTTTTGACTATATCAAGTTAGAAAGTTTTTGTACAAACAAAATGAATGAAGACAAAATTAGAAGGGAAGCAATAAACTGGGAAAACATTTTTACATTCAAAGATTCTGATAAAGGCCTCATTTCTAAAATATATAGAGAACTGACTCAAATATATAAGAATTCAAGCCATTCTCCAATTGATAAATGGTCAAAGGATATGAACAGACAATTTTCAGATGAAGAAATGGAAACTACTTCTAGTCATATGAAAAGGTGCTCCAAATCACTATTGATCAGAGAAATGCAAATTAAGACAACTCTGAGATACCACTACACACCTGTCAGATTGGCTAAAATGACAGGAAAAGATAATGATGAATGCTGGAGGGGATGCGGGAAAACTGGGACACTGATACATTGTTGGTGGAACTGTGAATGGATCCAACCATTCTGGAGAACAATCTGGAACTATGCTCAAAAAGTCATCAAACTCTGCATACCATTTGACTCAGCAGTGTTTCTACTGGGCCTATATCCCAAAGAGATTTTAAAGGAGGGAAAGGGACCACATGTGCAAAAATGTTTGTGGCAGCCCTTTTTGTAGTGGCTAGAAACTGGAAACTGAAAGGATGCCCATCAATTGGAGAGTGCCTGAATAAATTATGGTATATGAATGTTATGGAATATTATTGTTCTATAAGAAACGACCAGCAGGATGATTTCAGAGAGATCTGGAGAGACTTGCATGAACTGATGCTGAGAGAAATCAGCAGAACCAGGAGATCATTATATACAGCAATAAGACTATATGATGATCAATTCTGATGGACATGATTCTCTTCAACAATGTGTTTCAAACCAGTTCCTACTGTTCAGCGATGAAGATAGTCATATATATCCAGAGAGAGGCCTGAGGGAACTGAGTGTGGACCACAACACAGCATTTTAACGCTTTCTGTGAATATTTCCTTGCATTTTGTTTTCCTTATTAGGTTGTTTTTTTTTCTCTTTCTAGATTTGATGTTTCTTGTGTAGTAAGATAACTGTATAGATATGTATACATATATTGGATTTGTCATATAATTTAACATATTTAGCATGTATTAGATTACCTGTCATCTAGGGGTAGGGGGTGGGGGGAGGAGGGGAAAAGCTTGGAACAAAAAAAAAAAAAGTTTTGCAAAGGTCAATGTAGAAAAATCACTCATATGTTCTGTAAATAATAATAATAAAAAAGAAAATACATGCAAAGATAGTTTTGAACACTCACCCTTGCAAAACCTTGTGTCCCAAATTTTTCTCCCTCCTTTCCTCTCATCCCCCTCACCTAGAGAGCAAGTAATCCAATATATGTTAAGCAGGTGCAAATCTTCTACACATTTTCCCACACTTATCTTGTTGAACAAGAAAAATCAGATCAATAAAGGGGGAAAAATGAGAAAGAAAAAAAAGAAGCAAGCAAACAGTAACAACAAAAGGTGAAAATTACCATAGTTCTCTTTCTGGATGCAGCTGGCTCTCTCCATCACAAGTTTACTGGAATTGAACTGATTCAATTCCCAATTTCTAACCATTCATATTGTTTCCCTTCTTTTAGTTATGTAACCATTTTGTCAACAATCCCACAATGTCATTTACCCTGTTCAGTTCTTCTGTACTCCCTGAAAACCTAGTAAATAAAGGGGAGCTTCCTTTTGCTACGTGTCTCTGGAAAAAATCAAAGCAAGCTAATGACTGCTTTATTAATAAGCTCACAACTTGTTAACAAATTTACTTTGCTCAGAGACAATGTGCTTTAGTCTACCTTTCTTGAATTTCACTCAACAATTATAAATACAAATAGTCTAGCAAAATAAGTTCCTACAATTGTTATGTTTAAAACTGTATCTTTGTTCAGGACTTTAAGTTCATCTCAGGCAGGAGAGTGAAACTTTCCAACTTTTTTCTTCTAGACTTTTATCTTTGCATTAATAAAAAGTTCCAAAAGTTCTAAAAGTCTTCCAAAATTGTTTTCATTGTATAAATCATTCTGGTTCTGCTCACTTTATTCTCCATAAAGGTCTTTTTAGTTTCACTGAAATTGTCCATTTTATCATTTCTTATGAGACAGTAATATTCCAATACATGCATATACCATAATTTGTGTAGCAGAATAAGGCATAAACTTTTAGACAAGGCTAATGTGGAACTTTGTTTTGCTTTACAATGAATGTTTATTATGAAAGTTTTATAAGTGGGTATTCTATTGGTTTCCAGTTTGGGATTACTACAAAAGGCTGTTTGTACATGTAGGTCTAGGTACTTTTCTTCTTTCTTTGATCTATATGGGCCATAGGTCTAACAGTATATAATTAGATCAAAGCATATGCATACTTTGGTTACTTTCTGGCTGTAGTTCCAATTCACAGCTTTAGTAACAGCACACAAGTATGTTTATACTATATATTACAGCCTTTCCAACATTTGTTATTTTTCACTTTTCATCTATATTAATCTAATGGATAAGAAGTAGAATCTAAGCATTAATTAATTTATTTTTTTAATTTATTTTTTTTGCTGAGGCAATTGGGGTTAAATGACTTGCCCAGGGTCATACAGCTAGGGAGTATTAAGTGTCTGAGACCAGATTTGAACTCAGGTCCTCCTGACTTCAAGGCTGGTGCTCTATCCACTGCGCCACCTAGCTGCCCCCTCTAAGCATTAATTTAATGCTCTCTTTTAATTAGCTATTTAGAACATTTTTAAGTGATTATTAATAGTTTAGATTTCTTTCTTTGAAAATTTCCTGTTCATATTCTTTGAACATTTATCTATTGGGGGATGGATTTTAAAAATGGTCTTATAAATCTGAATCAGATCTTCTCATCAGAGAAATTTGCTATAAAAACTTTTTTTTTCAAGAGTTACCTGTTTCCCTTTTTAGTTTAATTGTATTAGATTTGTTTGACTAAACATTTTTAATTTTATAATCAAAATTATTCACTTTAATCTTCTGTGACTCTTTCTATCCTTCATTTAGTCACAAACCTATTCCCTATGCACAGATCTATTTCTTCTTTATTCCTCTAATTTCTTCATAACATCATTAAAAAGGTAATACAAATTCTTATTACAGCTGAATTATAATTTTTTAAAGTACTAAGTTGCCAAAGCAAGCTAGATGCTCCACAAACTTGAAAGTGTTTTTTCTAAAAATTATTTTTCAGGAAGTTATCAAGGTATTTTAATGATCTCATGTTTTTTTAAATAAGTTTCTAACCTGAATGTTTATATTATAATTAAAAAATGTTCTAGAGCAATATCCTTATATTAACAGAAAAGTTCTGATATCATCCAATGATGGTCAGCTGTATATAGTTTGACCATTCCAAGGTATAAAAACAGCTCCTTCTGAGTTGGGGAAAAATGTCTCATTTAAATACTGTGGTAAAATCAAAGCCACCCTAATTCAGCAAGTGAGAACTGGCTTTTGGCTTAAGAAACATACAAGAAGTAAAGGTGAGACTTAAATAGGCCACTGTAACACCTGCATATTCAGTCTTAGCTGTTTCTGGGCTTAAAATTTCTTAGCTGTCCATGGTAAGTGAGACAACTATCATATTATCTTTATCTGTGGGGAGGGTTTAAGATAAATTGGGCCTAAACAAGGTGGTAATGAAAGATTATTTACTATTAGGAGTCTGCTTTCTATGTTTTGTGGATGGAGATTAATTTGCATATTCAATTTAAGACACTCATAGCTAAGTTTTCTAAAAGATACAATCTCTCAAAAGGTTTAGACAACTACACTTTGCCATAAGGATATGGAGCAACACACCTACGTACTCTGCTCATTTTTGAAAATACTACATACTAAAGATTATTTGCATCAAAGCCAGAAAGCAAATTATATAATTTTCTTCACAACAAAGTTATTTTATGTTAAGTATACATCTAAAGTATCTAAAATAAGTATAAACATCTAAAGATAATGGAAAACTACATAGCCCAAATACAGCATAAAGTTTAATGATTTTACTTAAAAACTATATTATAATTTCTTCCAAAAGATTTTTAATCTATTATAGACCTTAAGCAAGAATATAAAAAAAATTATAATTTGAACTAATATATTTAGGTCCAACTTGCTTAGATAAATTCCTCTAATTTTTCTCTTTCCTAGGCTAATGGTGGTATTTTTTGTATATAATTCAGTCACATTTTCATTTTGACTCAATGCTATTGATGATGATCGTAATTTTTTTTTTTAAAGTATAATAGTGCAGACTTACATCAAACTGATTAATGTCTATTTCTAAAAAAAAAAAAAAATGGCATTAAAGTTACACACACTTTGAACCATTAAAACTATCATCATTTTGTTCCCATGATTTAAACCTCATTTAAGTGAGTTTATATAATTACTGAAATTGCTTTTACGAATGATTATGATCATTCATATTTAGGACCTATAAAGCAATGAAAAATTTTAGAAGAAAAATATGAACTTGTTGGTTTGAGTAAAAACTACTAGAAGTAAACAAAGTGATGAGATCGTTTATGCTGCTCTCTTTCTCAATTCCTTTCTTCCAGGATAGTACAAAGATACAATCTTTGAGAACAGTGTCACATTCTAGATTGATATTCAATTGCAGCCTGCTACTGAGTAGAGATTTACAGTAAAATATAATAATCCAATAGGATGACAAAGTGAGGTAGTAAAAAGCAATCCATGCTCTTGTCACTTTTTCTCTAAGGCATTTCTTCCTTGGCATTATCTTGTGTCTCTCTTCCATTAAAACTTGCTTTCATGAGCAAAAGCAATTCTATTTTCTTAGCACTTTGTGCCTCTAGTCAAATAGTTACTTTCTCCCAAATATTTGAGTGTATGTATACTTTTCCTTTGTTAAATAAAGTACACTCATTTCTGTTATAATGATCATTTGAAAACATGAATTTGTTCCAATATGATAAATATCCTGGGGAACAATTTAAGCAAAAAGTGACTATCATTTGCTTATGTTAAATTTCATTCTGCAACAATACAGAAAACTGCATCACTTTACAGTAACTCAAAAGTTGCAACTCTTCCAACATCCACTTTCCCAAGCAAATCTCTGGTCTTTTTCCAAGTAAAATAACACATTTATTCTATATTTTCTGGTGTAGAAGCAGGGGGTAGATACGGGATGTTCACAGCCACACAGTCCCTCTTCCTCTAACCTTTGTCATGGGATCATGGCCAAGAGTTATGGTGCACCAAAGGCAGTTCTTTCACTATGACCACTGACTTTGCCAACCTAAGCCTAGACTAAACAGCAGTTTGTGTCTGTGGATGTTGCCAACATTTATTGTAACATTCATGCATTTTTTTGTTAATATGAGATTTTGCATTCATATGTAGAAAAGTGATTTTTTTTTTAAAGAAAGCACATATTGTATTATACCAGAATTGTACATATTAGTACTTTTGAGATCACTTGAGTTAATGAAGGCTTTTCTACACATTATCTGAAAAGGGAATATAGAAGCATGGAAAGAGCACCAAACTTAATTGTTATAAATCTGTATTTGCCTTGGCATTTGTCTTCAGGTGTGCCAATTTTTTTTAGGCTGCAATATCTTGTTCCATAAAATGAGGGAATTGTACTATGTGATCTCTAAAGCTCCTTCCATTTCTAAGTCTCAGTCTGGTGAGTTAAGTGAGATTAATAGACAAGTGAAAAGGAAGACCAGAAAAACTGAACAAAGGATATTAATAGTATCAGAAGGATTTACCCATCAAGCAGCAGGACATTTGGTTAAGAATATATCCCCAAGATTAAATATCTGTCTAAAGAGGGACAAAGCTATCCATTTCTTGGAGGGAGAAAGTGGATTCCCATCATAATTTAAAGGCAATGACCCTTTTAAAGACTTTGATTTTTGCAAAAATTAATTCCATTAAGTTGTTAAATTATTTGTTTAAAGTAAATATTCATTATATACCATGTTCATTAATCATATTCACTAACAATGAAGTCAGTTAGTGTCAAGCACAAGGGATGTTTTGTTTATTCCAAAAAAAAATGGCATAAGGAATTGAGGTGGTTAGTAATCTAAGATCTTAAAAATGACAAAAAGATTAACAGTTCTACATATTTACTATGAGTAAAATAATTAAGTTTTCCAATGAATAAGATTATAATAATTTTTTCTCTACTACTATTGTGTGAGCCATCTGAAAATTATAACTACAACATCATTAAGCCTGCTAATAATAGGAAATGTATGTATGTTTTAGTAATAAAACATATTTTACACAGAAAATTTAACAAGTAAATTTTATTACCTGGATTGAACCAAGAATATCCTTTAATGGCTCTTCATAAAATTCATCTTTTCCAAAGAACAGCAGCAACTCAAAAAAACTCCTAAAAAAATTAAGAAATCTCTGAGTTTTGCCCCGATCTAAAATAGTCAAAAATGCCACATAATAACAAGAATCACATACATATTTTTTAAAGTTTAAAAAAAAAACAAAACAAAGATTTCACCAGCCAAATTCTGATCATCACAGGCAAATTCTGCCTTTACAGTTAACTGTTACAATCTTCAACTTAACCTGCTTACTTAGTTACAAATCTCACTTCACTATTTATAACATAATTAATACTGCAGATCCTTTGTACACAGTAAGAACATAATAACTGTATGTGATTTTCCATGCCAGTTCTATTTTTATCCTTACTTTGCAAGCAACCTTCAGATTGGCTGAGAAATATTTGAGTCTTATCAATGATAATACAATTTCTAATAAGTTTTTTATTTATTAATCTATTTTTTCTAAGGAACAAAGTGAAAATCAGTTTTACCATATGATACCTTTATATCTATAATATTATGTAAATTTATAAGAGCTACAATAATTTCCTTAATTCTAAGAATGATTAAACTACTATGTAACAGTTTACCATTACTATTTGGGTATGAAAAGAAAATAGCATGAAAGATAAAATTCCATCAGTATAAAGTAGGCAAAAGAAGAATGATGTTTTTAAGATCTGCACACACACAAATAAAAGATTAAAGAAGCTTTATCTCCAAGGAATACTTTTCTGAAATTATGTGATCCATTCGTTACAATCTGGGCAATATTAAGCTCTTCATTCGTTCATGTTTTCTTGTGTGTTTTCTGAGTAGTATGAATCTCACTAAGGAGAACCTGTAGTGTTTGAGGAATCTGATGCAATCAGCAAATGGTTACTCACAAAATGGAGCATACTGAGAAAGTTAAGTATAAGGAATTCTTCCATTTGGAATTTGTGTAGGACACTGCATACATAAGTTACAAATATCTTTTAAAAAAGAATGCATTTCCTTGTTTTATGTTTTCTTTTATATCAATGACCAGAAGATTCTACTGAATAAAGTTATCTCTGTGCTTGTATCTACAAGGGAATTTTGTATAATCAATAAATGCAAGAGGAGCAATTAGTTGGAGGAAACTTTTAAAACTGGTTTTGTTCTAGTGAGCCAAATATTTTTATCAATTAAAAAAAAAAAAAGGTTATTCAAACTTAGCCTTCTTTTTTCTTTCCTACTCTTCAAATAAACCAGAAAGAATTCATAAAAGTCTTATTGAGGGAAATTGTACTATATAAAATCTGACCAACATCTTAACACTTCCCTTCCTCCCCCTATGTTTTGTATTTTCTTTGGTGTGTGTATGTGTGTTGTTTGGCTGGGTGAAGAGGACAGAAAACACATTAAACACAAGCCACCATCTCATTGCCTTAAATGCACATCAAAGAGAGTATAGTTCTGTCAATCACTGCCTGTTACCTTATATCTACTGAATAAGTCCTAATGCCTCCCTATTACCTCTAGGATCAAATATAAACTCCTCATTTGGCATTTAAAGCCAAATTTAGAATCTTTATAATCAGGTTCCATCCTTTCTTTCTTATCTTTTTTATACTTTACTCCTCTTATGGCACTCTATAATTAAACTAACTTAGCCTACTTTCTGCTCCTGACCTATGACACTCAATTCCAATTTTTGTACTACCTATCTCACATGCGTGGAATGTTTTTCCTCACCAACTCTATCTTCTAGCTTTTCTGGTTTCCTGAATTGACAGAGCTCAAACATCCTCTTTTCTATAGATGATCTTTCCAGGTCTTTCCTTCTTGTAGTAGAGACTTCAATAATTTTCAAGAAACAACAGACCACCTGGCCTTGGGGAATGATGTCATCTTAGGAATGTAATCATAGGGAATGATGTAGCACAGGCTTGGAGAATGTGTGTGAAAGAAGGGGAGCTGGGCCCGATATTTTTATTATATTAAACTAGACTTGAAGGACGTCTGTTTTGTCTCCTGAAAGTATAGGCTGTTATCTTGCACCTGGAGTCAAATAACGAGCACTTCTTAGTTTTATGAAAGAAGAAAGGGGGTCATTTTCACCCCATTACAAAAATTCCCACCAATCATGTGAACCCCAATTCTATATTGTCATTTACTCTTCTCTGTTCTGTATCCCCACTCTACCTCTAACAAATTCCCCTATAAATTTACCTGCTTGCTCCTTGTGCTTTGTTATCTTCCTTTTTTGGAATTTAGCCTGATTCAATTAGCATTACAATTATGACAAAATTTTGCCTATTGAATAGAAATTATCTAAGCTTACAAATTCTTTTGGAACACACAAAATACTAGTATATTTTGGAGGATCACCTGAATTCTTCAACCTCAACATTCTCTCCTTTTTCTTCCCTTCTCTAAGATTAATTTCCATTTACACTGTATATATCTTTTATGTACATAGTTGTTTGCATGTTATTTTCCCCATTCCCCATTTCTACATTCTAATGTGAGCTCTTTAAAAGAAGGGGCTCTGTTTTTACCTTTCCTCTTTGTCTCCAAGTCACTGCCTGACACACAGTAAGCATATAAATTTTTTCATGTTTGTTATTATAATCACTGGCTATACTGTTCTCCTGGTTTTGCTTTTTTCACCTGCATCAGTTAATAAAAGTCTTCCTACACTCCTCCCAAATCTTCATGTTTGTTGTTTTTTACAATGTAATAAATATTATTCCATTACATCCACATATAGTTTATTCAGCTATTTTCTATCAGAAAGGCATCTACTTTTATTTCCATTCTTTTGTTACTGCAAAAATACTATTTATATCAATTCTTCTTATATCAGCAAATATAGATTTTCTCTTTAGCTCATATTCAGTAATTCAGTTGTCTCCCCCACTAAACTGAACTCCTGGAGGTCAAGGACTATTTTTTTGTTTGTTTTGCCTTTCTTTGTATCCTGAGCATCATTTCTAATACATACAAAGTAAGCACCTGACTTTGTTGATATGGCCTGCCTGTGTCCAGAAATAAAAAGCTCCAGAAAACTCAAATCAAATCCTAATTTTTCAGAAAAACTAAGGTATCAATATTAAGATGTACATTGAAATAAATAATCCTTGAAATGGATAATTCTGAAGACTTTTAGTTTAGTTGCTCCTGTGGTTATCAGAAATCTGAATTTTATTATTTTCAAATTTGGTATCTCTGTACTTTAAATGACTTCTGTCCCATAACACAGAAATAAGCCATATTTCAATGGTAATTGCTAATAATAGCTAACATTTCTATAGTGTATACAATGGGCCAGGCACTGTGTTAAGTGTTTTATAATTATCTCACTGAATCCTCACAACCACTCGGGAAGCTAGATGCTATTATTGTCTCCATTTTACAGATGAGAAATTGGCAAATAGAGGTTAAGTGAATTGCCCAGGGTGACACAGCTATATAAATTTAGATTTTCTTGTCTAGGGACTATATCCACTGTGCCATAAAAGTAGTAGGACAGGAAAGTAACCATCACTTAAATATCTATTACACTGTGACTAAAATTTCTTAACTCTTATTTTGGAAAGTAGCCCAAATAATATGGACAAATCTTAGGATCACACACTTCCAAGATAAAATCATGTACATAAATCATCAATAAAAGCACATCAATGAACTGTACTGCCCTATTTATTTATTTTTTTTTATGAAAGTTAAGTGTGGAAAACAAAACAAAATATATGGATCAAATCATGATTTTAACATTTCTCTTCCTCTGCACCTACAAAATACTTAAAACTACACCTAAAACTATATTCTTCTAGAAACAACTTTCTCTTTCCATCCTAAGATAACTCAATATTCACTTTTACATAACAGAAAGGAAATAATGGTAAGCATGGAACAACCATCAATCCTGAAACAAACATGCAAGTGATACGCATTTTTAACTTTCAACTGCATTATTAACATTTCCCATAAAAATCTCAGGAGCATTTGTAACCTGAACCAGATTAAAATGTAAAATAAGATAAATAAGCAAAAATACAATGGAATATTTATAACATCAACATATGGCTTTCTAAGTCAAATATGAGACCATAGGGATCCATTTTGATTAGATTTTAACACCAGTCATCTAGAAAATCAACAAAAATCAGATATTGATTTGTAGTATTTGCTGATTTGCAATGTGTAATGAAAATTTAATAGTTTATTGTTACTTTTCAAAAATCATCTTCCATCATTAAAACAATCTTATAAAACTATAAATATGTTTATTTATTTTCTCAAAGTTTTATGAGGTCTTGTCCAAAACCATATAACTAACAAATGATAGAAGCAGGACTCAAGATTAATTCTTTAAACTTCATCCAAATCAAATTCTTTCCAATATTCAATTCAACATGTACCAATCTAACCATGTCATTCCCCACTTAAAAATTTTTGGCAGTTCTGCAATTTTTGGTAAAATACAAATTCTTCAACTTAGTATTCAATGTCTTATTCTACCTGGCTCTAGCCTCCCTTCCAAACTAATTTCACACCTTACTACTCTCCTTCACTTGATTAACTTTCCTGACGAATTACTCTTTTCTGTTTTTTCTAGAATTTTACAATTCATTTCTTACCTCTATAGCTTTGAACAAGCTGTTCCTGTCCTTAAACTGAGGTGTAGTGTTCTACTTTATTGTTCCCCTAAATTGTCAGTAATTTCTCCTGCCTCTACTTTATCTAGTAATACTTACTTGTTTCCATAAAATATCTTCCTCCAAAAAGTAAACAATTTGAAGGCAGTGATCTCTATTTCCTAATACTTAGCACAATGCTTTGCAATTCAATTCAATTAGCATTTATTAAGTACCTACTACATGCATAGCATTATGATAGATATTAGAAGTACACATAAACAAACGAAAATGAGAACTATTCCCTGTCCTCAACTAGTTTTCCATTCACAATGGGAAGTAAATTTTATGGAAATGGGAAATTTTGGGTTTTTTTCCCTAATTTACATTCCTATGCCCTCATAAAACATATAATCTTAGATGCTACAATATTTTAAAAAATGTATTTCAGATATTACTTTGTTATGTATAGCCCAAAATACTGAATATTTAGCACATTTAATGGAATTTAATAAATGTGTCATTTCTTAACTCTTCCTATCAATTTGTCATAACTGAATTATGTAAATATGTTCCATAAAAATAAAGATGTTCCTCTTTCAGAAAAAATAAATCTACAAAATAATCAAATTTTCATCAACTGGAGAATTAAGAAGGTTGTGATAAATTTTTGTCATGAAATATATGCTTTAAGAAATGATGAGCAAATTGATTTTAGGAAAAACATGGAAAGATGCATGAAATAATGAAGAGTGAAATGAGCAGAATTGAGAATACTGGATACAGTAATACTCTTAGAATAACTCAGCAACTAAATTAAGCTATTCTGAGTATTATAAATGCTCAAATAAACTACCAAGTACCTATGAAGGAAGATACTACTTCCAGAGAAAGAACTGATAAAGTATATATAGTATGGTTTTAAAATTATATGTGAGCAGATATACACATATACATACACACAAACACACATGTATGGATACATAAACACACACACACATATATCAAATAAATAGTGGTCTTCTCTAGTTCAGAGTGGAGAAGAAAAGGAGACATCTTGGAACTTAAAATGTAACAAAAAAAATTTTTTTTAAAAAAGAAAAAAACCAAAATAATTGGACTTGAAATAAAAAAAAAAAAAAAAAAAAAAAAACACACACACACACACAAAACACCAAACTCAGGTAAGCTAATTTGGTGGGAACTGTTGAACTGTTGTTTGGTCTTTGTTCTCTAAGATGACCATGGCATCAGGGAGGTGATGCCATAACATACAAGTGAACTGGATTTGAGTGAAGGAGGACTGTGCGAGGTCATCAGCCTCACTTTCTACTACAGGACTATCTGAGTCCACCAGATGCAGATCAGGAAGACTGAAAATAGACCATAAATACAGTAGACATAATAGACAAGTTGATTCAGAAGTCTGGCAGTGAGAGCTAAGAAGGAGAGAACAGCTGATGAGGTAGTAGGAAATTAGGATTTTTTTCAACATAGGAAAGAGGAGAGAAGACATATACCTATTTGAAATGAGAAGAGAAGTCTGTGAAGAGGAAGGAATGAAGATGCTTTTAAAAAATGCTTGTGATTGATAGGGAAGGCTAAGGGAAACATAACTGAAATAACTGAGTTAATCCAAAGAAATGGAATCTAGAGTACAAGGCTCAGACAAAAAAACTGAAACTTCATTCTTTCATACCAGAAGACAAGATGAGAAAATGAATGCAGGCAGCTAGTGAGCAATCTCAAGCCTGACTGCTTTGTTCTCAGAAGTCAGGGAAAGTAGAAAGCATAATTCTTCACAAAAAGAAAAAAGAAAAAAGAATGGCAAGGTAGACAAAATCAGAAACTAGAGAAGAGTGAAAAAAGCTTGGGACAGTTATTTTAGGCAACATACTAAGGAATTAAAAAGTGATTAATATAAGGAATGATGAGCCAAAGCGGACAATTTGTAAAGGGTTGGGTCAATATAGTTTTGTATATAACTAATTAAAAAATTTGAATGAAATAGTCTTAAGAAGGGGCAGAGCCAAGATGACAGAGTGAAAAGGTGACTCTCCAATCTTCTCTCAAATCAACAATAAAATAAGCGTCTGAACTGATCTTCAAGTCAACGAATCCAGAAATATTTGAACACAGCTTGCAGATATCTCTGAAAAACTTCACATCAGGTTTGTCTAACTCGGACAGAGGGATAAACAGAGGACTCCGGTGTCAGAGAACTCTGGTATAGGCCGAAAGTGAGGGTGGGACTCAGCTCAGCTCATCATGGCAGAAACTCCAAACTCTAAATTCCAAACACCTGGAGTTTATCTGAGGCACTCCGGACACTCTGCACTGATTGGGGGCAGGTGTTCTGGCAGACTTGCCTTGTTTAAGGAGTAATTCAGATTTAGTCCTAGCCCCCACTGACCCAGCACCTTAAGTTAATTTACCGAAGTGCCCCAGGGCAAAGATCTTCAGCTGCCTTTCAGCCCCCATTTTTTCCCCCTACCTTAAAGAGATATCCACGCTGACTAAAAAAAAAAAAAAAAAATGAAGAAGCAAAAGAGAGCTCTCACCATAGACAGCTTTTATCAAGAGAAAGAAGTGATGACCCCAGATCCTGAGGTTCCTTTAGACAAAACTCCAAAGGAAGTTATTAAGGACCATCACTGGTCCTCTTTTCAAAAGGCCTTTCTGGAAGATTGCTTAAAGAACCTAATATAAGAGTTGGAAGATAAATGGGAAAATAAATTGAAATCAGTGCAAGATGGATACAATATCTTACAGGAAGGATATGATGCCCTGCAAAAGAGAGATGAAAAAGACACTAATTTATTGAAAAATAAAATTAGTTAAGTGCAAAAGAGTGCAATGAACAAAAAAATTCAATTGGCCAGTTACAAAAGGAGCTTAAAAAGGTAACTAAAAAAAACAACACTTTAAAAGAATCAGTCAAACAAAAACAAAAAAATGAAAAATTAGAAGAAAATATGAAATATCTCCTAGAAAAACAACTGACTTGGAAAATAGATCTAGGAGAGACAATCTAAGGATTATTGGACTTCCTGAAAGTCATGATGAAAAAAAGAATCAATCTAAACACTATCTTCCAGGAAATCCTGAAAGAAAACTGCCCTGAGATTGTAGAATCAAAATTACCATTGAAAGAATTCACTAATCACCTCCTGAAAGAGACCCCAAAATTGAAGCCCCAAGGAATATCATGGCTAAATTTCAGGACTATAGCACCAAGGAACAGATTCTGCTACCAGTTAGAAAGAAACAATTCAAATTCCGAGGATCAATAATTAGAATCACACACGATCTGTCAGCCTCCACACTGAAGGATCGAAGGGCCTGGAACCAGATATTCCGAAGGGCAAAGGAACTTGGATTACAGCCAAGAATAACCTATCCAGCTAGAATGAGCATTATCCTTCAGGGAAGAAGATGGTCATTCAATGATATAGGTGAATTTCACCTATTTCTAAAGAAAAGACCAGATCTGAACAAGAAATTCGACATCCAAACACAGAACTCAAGAGATGCATAAAAAGGTAAAAAAGAAAGGACTCTTGAGAACTTTATTTCTACTAGGGGGATACTTAAAGTTTGGGGGTATAATTAACTAGATATTACTTTGATAATATGAAAAAGAGAACTAGAGGGGGAAAGGTTGTCATACTGGGGAAAAGAGATCAAATAAGATCTAAAAAAAAGGAGGTAAAAACAAGGTAAAATCTCTTGAACAGGCAAAGAAAACCTAATATAATTGAGAGAAAGAGGCAAGGGAGATGAGCATTGTGCAAATCTTACTCTCATCAGGTTGGGCTCTAAAAGTGTATATCAGACACTTGATTTCACATAGAAACTTGTCTGTTGCTAGAGGGAAGTGGGAGGGAAAGGAGGAAAAGAAAGGGATAAACTAATAAAAGGGAAAATAGAAGAATCAGGGGAAAGGAGTAAAACCAGGGGGAAGGGATCTAAAGGGTAGAGTATTGTTTGGGGGAGGGGGTCATCAAAAGCAAAGTACTGAGGAGGGGGGAAGGGAGAAAGGGGAAAGGAAAGGGAAGGGGAAAACATAACTTGGGTAAATAAGATGGCAGGAAATAAAGAATTAGTTATTCTAAATGTGAATGTGAATGGGATGAACTCTCCCATAAAGCGGAAGCGTATATCAGACTGGATTAAAAACCAGAATCCCACAATATATAGTCTACAAGAAACACATCTAAAACATAGTGACACATATAAGATGAAGGTAAAAGGCTGGAGCAGAAGCTATTCTGCTTCAGGTGAACAAAAAAAAGCAGGGGTAGCAATCCTTATCTCAGATGAAGTAAAAGCCAAGATAGATTTAATCAAAAGAGATAAGGAAGGAAAGTATATTTTACTAAAGGGTACCTTAGATAATGTAGCAATATCAATACTAAATATATACGCACCAAGTGCAAAAGCATCCAAATTCCTAGGGGAGAAATTAAGAGAGATGCAAGAAGAAATAGACAAACTATACTAGTGGGGGATCTTAACCTTGCTCTCTCAGAATTAGATAAATCAAACCACAAAAAAAGCAAGAAAGAAACTAGGGAGATAAACTAATTGTTAGAAAAGTTAGGTATGATAGATCTATGGAGAAAATTGAATGGAGACAGTAGGGAATTCACTTTTTTCTCAGCAGTCCATGGAACCTATACAAAAACTGACCATGTGTTAGGGCATAAAAACCTCAAAATCAAATGCAGAAAGACAGAAATAGTAAATGCATCCTTTTCAGATCATGATGCAATAAAAATCACATGCAATATAAGGCCAGGAGAAAATAAACCAAAAGTTAATTGGAAATTAAATAATCTAATCCTGAAGAATGAATGGGTGAAAGAGCAAATCATAGACA